>ML783765.1:132042-149733 GCA_009831015.1 Picea engelmannii
TCTTTCCCTTGAACACCTCCTGCCTTTTCCTGTAAATAAGACGAAGGTTGGTGTGCACATACACCATTGTCTCTTCCCTGGACTGCTCAATCTTGCTCTTTTTCACACTGTACAAATCTCCATATGTGCTCCAATTCCTCTCGCAACAAGAGGATGAAGTAACCTGAGAAAGGACCTTGAAGGCTAATTGTTGTAGAATAGGGCATGTTGCCCCATGAGTTGCCCACCATAGATAGGCCTCTTTGACCCCCTGTCTTCAATCACATCATACCCTCCAAACCTCTTAGTGCCAGTGGAGAACTCAGCGAAGCCTGCCTCAATCTCATTAAGCAATTCTCTATCCTAGTATATCCTTCTAAATGCTACCTTTCTCCCCTGTGAAATCTCTCCATCCATGTGAGGAGGGAATCAGGGTGAAGGGCCAACACCGGCAATGAGCCACTCTTGACTGTAGAACTTGGGGTTCAATGAATGAGCCAAGCAATGCAAAGGTGTACAATTCTTATCCCACCTAGAAAGAAGAATATCATGTACAGTGGACCATAAGCTCTCTTCTGATGTCCCATACTCAGGGGACTCATTCTCCATAACAATTGTCTTCATAGACTCAATCATGGAGTCCCATACCTCATAAACATCTCCTAAGATGGGCTTGTCGGTGTCTGCAAACCTCAAAAGAGAAATGATAGGGTCCATGATCTTAATGCTAAGATTGACCCTCTCCCACCAACCATCATCTAACACCGTGTCCTTTACCCTTTTTGAAGCAGCTTGATCTGTCTTTCTCCAAAAAGACCAAAGATCTGAAATAACCATGGCCCCAATAGCAGCCTTGACCTCCCTCAACCTCTTAAGCATGATGAATGAGGAAGCAAATCGAGTATCTGCAATCTTCAGCAATGATAGATGTGTGTAATGTTTATATATTGTAAGGGCATTGGTATGGTTTTGTACAAAATTTCGGATATGGTGTGCATCATCAACAAGAGTGCCAATCCATGTCACATATGAAGCAATGGATTTAAGTGCTAAATTCAAGGAATGAACAATGCACGGTGTCCAAAATATTTGTGGATATTTAGCTTCCACAATTATGCCAGCAGCTTTGCAAACAGGTGCATTGTTTGTAATAATTTGCACACGAGAATCAACACCTACATCTTCAATAACTTTTATGAACAACTCACCCATATATGTTGCATCCTTGTACTGTCCAAGAGAATCCACCGCTTTCAAGAAGATCGGTACATTCTGGGAAGACACCATGAAATTGATGAGTGGATGGCGTGAGGCATACGTCCATCCATCAGAAACAATACTGACACCTGATGAGACCCATGTTGATTTAATGGGTCATAGGATTTTATCCACCTCCTTCTTTGCTTTACCCAACAATGTGGTTCTAAGCTTCTTTGAACCTAGAGGCACATACCCTGTTGGAGCTTGTTCAACTAGAGCTCTACACATCTCAACAAACATAGGAGACCATGCAACATTAAATGAGATGAAGTTAAGATAGGAAAAAAATGCAATGGTAAGATCAACTTCATCTCTCTTCTCTTGCTGAAAAATCTTGTCCATTGGACCACAAGTGGAGGTTGCCCTCTTTTTTGGTGTTGGCATGTCAAACCCACTCCCAAATCTGCTAGATAAAGTCCTCAAGAAAGGAAGAGGATCTTCATTCTTTTGTTTGTTGCTCATTGCTGCCACATTCCCCAAACCAAATGTATCCTCTATCTCCATCAACGCTCGTTTTTCAACACTCACTGCTTTACATGCTCCAAGTCAACAAGCAAGGCCCAATAAATGGCCTTTAACCAAGTAGTAGGTGCTCTTGTACTCAGTGTTGCAAAAATTACAAATCCAAATAACATTCCCTCCCCCAGAAGCCTTTGAGACTGATCCCTGCCCTTGTTTTTTAGTGACATACTTCCATAGGGGGCATTTCTTCTCACTAGCTTGTCACCTTGCTACAGTAGGGTCATATGCAGCCCTTGAAACAGCAGCAACATTAGCAGTAGCATTGGCACTTGAAATAGATGGAGAGCTTCCAACACCTGATGAAGATAAGTTTTGTCATTGAGCATTGGCATTCCCCCCTCTCTTCTAACCTCTACTTGCCATGATTTCTTGCTCAATGTTGACTCAAGAGTCAAAGACTCAAAACCAAATCTGAAATGTTTAATGAAGTAGGGCAGCGGCCAAGTTCCAACAAATAAAATGCCATTAGTTTGCAAATTGCAAGTTTTTTTGTGAAGTAGCTATGAAATTCTAGTTATTTTATTTTGTTTTTGAATCACAAAGACCTTAGACAATGCAATTTAATCTACCCCTTCCTTTTACTATTTAATCTACCCCTTCCTCTAGAGTCTAAACTCAAAGACAATACAAAAAGTGGATTGTGGGGCCCCCCACTTTACCACCCACCCATATAACCCAACTCAACATACCATTGCTGAAGTATAGGGCTGTGAAAGTAGACCCCAATTTACCTCTAAACTCAGCATACAAAACAAACCACACTTTACCTCTAAAATAGACCCCAAAATACGCTGTGAGCATAGGCAGTGGGCACCCATCCAAACTCTATCAGAGGACTTACTTGTGATTCGTGAACTGGGCGATGGTTGCTTGCTAAGTTGCTACCAGGTGGAGATATCCTAGTCGCTGAGTTGTTGCGATGGTTGCTTCAAGCTTGCTGCTAGGAGGTTCGCGGAGATATCCATGGTTGCACTTGATAACTTCTTGTTCGTTGGGCGTAGGGCGATGGTTGCTTGCTGCCAGGAGGAGGTATCCACGATGAAGACACGAAGACATCTCCAACAATGAAATGGAACCACAAAAAGACAACGAAAACCCATTTATTACCTCACGTGGGCTCCTTTACGAGGTACATGTGTCATAAAATCATGACACGTGTGGAAAATCGTGTTCGGTACAGTTTTAGGACGTGTCATCACCTTATGACACATGTGGTAATGGTGTCTGGTACGTACCGTATCGTGTCATCTCAAAGACACCACGGATACGGACGCCTGGCCTAAAATGGACGTGTCAGGTGACTTAGATATAATATAGTCCCTATTTTTTAGGAGACAGACATCAAATGCCCGCATAGTGATATTCATTATACAGTTTGGGTCCTTGCGAGAATTTGGATCCAGCGAGGCTTTTTAAGGTGACATGCATGCAGCTTTCTATTTTTAGCAGTTGGAGATCCAAGGTTCAAATGATGATTCCAAGCATATATTTGGGTTCCTTACAAAAAATCGAATCCAAAAAGCCTATTTCGAGCGACATGCAAGGACTTACTATTTTTAGTAGGTGGAGTTCTAGGCCTTCATGTCAATTCTGATTGCATATTTGGAATCCTCATTAAAAATTGAATCTGATGAGTATGATTTCATTGACATGCGACGAGATTCTATTTTTAGTAGTGTCTATTTAGACATTCTATATTTGGTAGTGGTCTCCTAGTGGTCCTAGACATATTTGGTGTTTTCCTATTTTTTAGGGTCGAACTACTATTTTCGGCATGTCAATATTTAGCACGAATATTATTAGCAGATATGGTCACCACTCGAGGTGACAAGTGGCAGCACAAAAATCTGACATGCAGACAATTCAGTAGATTGACATGTGGCGCATTAAATGGCGTAAATTAGTTGACTAAAGATTCACTCCCCTTAACTCCTTTTGACTCCCTCTTATCTAACGCCTTAACTCCCTACTTATCTAGCGCATAACTTTCTCACACCCTAAACCAAGCACATATTCCCTATTATTTAGGGAGCCTTCCTTTCTCCACTCATGTGCCCTAACCTTATGTGCACATATACTCATCCTCTCACTTTACATCTCCTCATTCGCACTCTCTAAGTCCCTCATTCTCCCACACGTCCTCACCTTATCTTCTCATGCGTCTCCCTTCTTAAATTTAGCCCCACACACCTTCCTATTATTACACACATGCGCCCTCTTTATCCTATTTAATGGAGGTTCCTCCTCATTGTTGAGGGTGGACTTTCTCTAAGCAGCAGCACTTTCTCTAAGCAGCAGCAGTACTTCTCTCTCTCATATTCTACTTCTTATTTCTAGCTTCTGTTCTTTGATTAAAGAGCAATACTTTGGCCAGTTATGTACTTGTATTTAGTGGTGTGAACAGCCCTTTGGAAAGAGCAATAATAAAGATTTGGTGTGCTGGTATCAAGTTGTTGAATCTTGTCGGTATCGTATTGATTTTTATGCATTGATTAGTTTGCTTTAGCATATTGTTGTGGTGTTCTCAGCCTGATAATTTCGTATCTTCCCTTCTTTTTTTCCATTAAAATTACTCATGCTGCAAGGCTTTTTGTCCATTAAAATTTCAAACATTGTTACTTAACCTTTGGTGGCCTAAACGCTATCCGAAGACAAACTTTCTTGCTGCTGTTTTTTGGCATTTAATTTCAAGTTTTAAAGGTTTATGACAGCTAAAAAGCAGTTAGGTAATCCCCCTTGAGGATGGCATGCACCAGCCCAAACGGGAGGAGGTTTGCTAGTGACATGTGGGGCATTCTCTCCAAGAATTAGCCACTTTTTCTTCCTTGATTTTCTGTATTTCAGATCTAATTTAGGTGCTAACAAGTCCTTGGTTCCATTCTTCATGTAATTGCCACAAGCGATATCTTAGGTTTTTTACCCCTAATGTTCAAGTTATTACCACTGTTCCTTAGACAAGGTGGAGTATATCTTACTATAAATGGTTGTGCTTCTTCTTTTTGACCTTTAACTTCATTACGGACCCTTGATTCCTCTTCCTTACAAGTCTGCCTAGTGCATGTGATTGTTGCAAATGACACCTTTGGTGAGTTTTCATCCTCGTCAAATTCTAATATGACTTCTTCAAAGGAAACCTCTACCTCCTTCCCATCTATAATTTTGCAATGATATAAGTGATTGGATGCACATCTATGACCTGGAGTCCACCACATCTACAACATTTGTTTTCCTTCTTTTTTCCCTCTTCATCAAAGTCATCAATGGAAATATCTACATTTGTTTACCCATTTCTTACCTATATCCTCCTTGAGGATGGTGTATACTTGTTTGCCCTATCTACAGAGTATTTACTTGATTTTTCATTAAAATACTTATTTGGACTATCTAGCCTTGTAAATGATGTCTTGTTGACCTTTAAATTTGGTTCAATTAACTTCATTGATTATCTGGTGTCTTCAATAGTTTTGGGTCTCCATAGTTTTATTTCACTACAGACATAATCCTTCAATCCCCTGACGTACATTTTTAGCAATTGTTCATCTAAGAATCCAGTTATCTTATTTCTAGAACTTCCCATCGATGCGTATAATCATTTACATTTCCTTTTTTCCCTAAATGAACAAACTTAGTGTAAAGGTCATCTTCTTCTTTATCATAGAACCTTTATAATAATGCAATAGTGATGTTTTGCCAATGGGGAAAAAGTGAGTGTCACATTTTCTGGACCACCATTGGAACCAATCATAAGCATCTTCTTCCAAATTATTGGAGGCGGTCATTATTTTTTCCCTTTCATTGAGTAGGGTATCTGATTCAAAAATACATTTCATTTTCTTGATCCCAATGATGGAACCTCTATGGTCCTCCCTGTCATATTTCAGTAACTCCATTTTAAACTTTTGGTAGTCTCTATCTTGCACTCTTTGATTATGTATACCACCTAAGAGACAGTTCTTGTATTTCTTGATCTAGAATTGGTTTTGGAAAAACTATGCTCAAATTCGATGTTATCTTGTCAAACAAAATATCATTTTTCCTATTTAACGTCTCTCTTTCATCTTTCCCTTTCCTCTTATAAAAGTTAGATTATTTAATGCATCTTCTATCATCTACAACCTATTGTTATTTCCATTTAGCAATGCTTTTAAATATCCTTGTCCTTTCTCCATGCTATCAAGGCAGGATTTGAGAGAATTTAATTCTTCCTTGTGGCTCTATAATTCCTTATTCATCTCATCATTGGACCTTGGTTTTTTCTTCAATGATTGCATTATTTCTTAAATTAATAATTTATGGTCATCCTTGCAAACTTGTATGGCTATCCGTATGAAACTTAAAAAATCATGTTGATTGCAAGGAGAATCATACAGATTTGCCAGAAGAATCGTACAAATGGAAATCAAGGGTGTCTGACAGATGTACTGTGGAATGAGTAATGGGTGCACAACAACAAGGTGTGCAACAACTAAATGTGGCAGTTGTATGGCGAAGGGGGTGTGCAGTTGTACGATCGCTAAAAGTGGTGGTTGTATGGCAGCTGACACTTGTACAGTCCTCTATGGCACTTGACTAGCTCTAATACCAATTGTGGTGGTTGTTACCCCCTCATATTAGGGGTAACTAAGGAGATCATGTCTCGAGGCCCACATGTAGCAAACATGGAGTGTCGAGAGCCAAATTGACCAGCAAAGCCCCACAGGGCTCCTCCTACCTTGACTTGCACTAGCAGCAGAGTAACATCCATCACACCAGCATGGCCCTGGAGGATAGTAGGACTTGCTTCATGACGTAATAAGTTCAGTATCATTGTAAGTGTCACTTTAATAATTGAAACATTGAATATGTTGCAAAGAATCTTTTCTTGATTACGGAACGTTTGCTTGGAAATTACACCTTTTGCCTTATTTAACCTTGGTGGGTGTCATTACGTCCTAGTAAGTTGGTCACCCTCGAGAACGGGGTGCTACTGTGGGCATTCCTTGAAGAATCATTGTACCATTCCCAATCATACTTATCACTTTCCATACTTCCTCCATTTCGTCTCCTCATATTTTGGGTTTTCGGGTGCACTGACCCAAGAAGGGATTGTACCTCATTTCATGGGAAGAAGGGATTGAAGGCCCAGAGGGGAATGTAGCTGGAAAAAGATAAAATCCAATCATAAACTTCCAGATGCTCGCCATGGAATCCCTAGAACAATGAAACATTTCTCAAAAAAATGAGGGACTCGTAAAATAAATAACTAATTAATGAATCATGCCAACCAAGGTAGAGCATATGTGGGCTATGCATTTCCTTTTTAGTGCCCCTTATTGTCTTCAACTTGGAAAAGTATAATGGCCAAGGTAGAGCATATGTGGGCTATGCATTTTCTTTTTAGTGCCCCTTATTGTCTTCAAGTTGGAAACACTTTAATAAATTAATGGCAAATAAATGGGCTTTGAAAAATGTTGCATTGCGGACGAAGGGCAACACACCCTCTACAAAGGCACCCATAAATGAGACAATACAAGCCCTTGTATGTCATGAACCCCATGCCCAGAAGTCTTACCCCACTCCACCTCATGCTCACACATGACTTAGATAGGTTTCCCTTGGGAAATACCTTTGACTTAGAGATTGACTAACCCAATAGGATGCCTTGACACCCTTCCCACACCTAAATTTGACAAATTGTATAAGGTTTTTGAGCATTTGTTTAGTTTGAAAAGGGGGGTTTGATGCACATGTTTGGGTGGTTCCATTATTAGATGTGGCTTAATTGTCATGATTCTTGTGACTTATGGACCCTTGGAAGGTGCATTTGTTTGTCTTTGCAGGACCTCACCCTGTGGACAGGTATTCATGAGGATATGACCGTGTTCGGACCTTCATGAAGGCTTTGGAGCCCAAGGATGGATGCAGAAACCCCATGTCTGGGGCAGGCTTGTGATCACCATTTGCACATTAATGAAGGAGGTCGTTGCCTTTAGAGGCACTCTAACATGGCTAGGAGATGAGCTCCCACCTCTTTCCACCTGGACGTTGGCCCTTGGAGGCTTGGACGTCACCTTACTAGCCCATGACGTCACCTAAGGCTTGATTCTTTGACGGAGGAGGGTTTTATATGGACACATGGCACGTGTGGGCATGATCTATGGCCTTTGGAGGCCAAGCGTTGCACTTTTCCAGCCCAACGTTCCATTTTGGGAGCTCAACGTCACCCTAGAAGGGCATGACGTCACCCTTTTACAAGATATTTTGATGTAAATTTTAAATTTTGTAATTGCAAGGACAAAGTTTTGAGGTCGGCTCTCTTTATATTTTTAAGTTGACATTTTAGACCAAAGAGGTGATATAAATACACCTCTTGGCAATTCATTTTTAACACAATTCTTCCTCACACAAGGATCAAGTCTAAAATTTTCACCCTCTTTGGCATACTTGAACTATTTTAATCATGCGCTATACTTGGAGAGCTATTTTTGGATGTCTCTTGGCTTGTTCTTGGTGGAAAAATCTGCAACTAGGGTTTGTGCTTGATTATTCTTGGTGAAGTAAGTAAAATCTGCAATTTTCATTTCATGCTTTGAATGTTTATGGTAAATTTTACTTGTTCATGTTAAAGATTATGAAATTATTTGCTTAAAACCCTAGGAGAGGAACATAAGGTGTTTCTTTCTCTTTCTAGATCATTCTACTTGTTGAATTGCTAAAAGAATCTTGTCTAAAATAGGCTTCTAAATCCCTAAAGTGCTAGCACTTTAGAAGTCTTGTTCTAGAAACTTGTTGCTATATATTTCAAGAGTCTAAGGAAGAAGAAGAATTCGTCAGAGCCCAAAAGAGCTTGCTCACTAACAAATTTATCTTTTGAAACTTGAAGTTTGAGGCCCTAAAGTGCTAGCTCCTCAACTTTATCTCATCATCCTTAGGACATTACTATCATCATTTATTTCTCCAAGTTTTATTGTTGTTGTAATTGACTCCATAAGCCTAAAAAGGCACTAGTTTCATTGCTTTCTTGTGAAGGAATTGACCCTCATTCTCTATTCTCTAAGACTTTTACTAACTTTCCCTAACAAATTCAATAACTTTATTGTTGTTGTTGCAAAACATTGCTACAGCCATCATAATTTGCTCGATTTTGCTACATACACTAACTTAATATTAGCTTACCTTACTCAGAAATTCCATGTAATAAGTGCTAATTGATCTATTGGATAAATGCTGATTTTTCACTGTCTTTTCATGCAATTCTGAGCTAAATTTCTTGTGGCTGTTACAAATTACTAATCGCTGTTGTAAACCTTTATATTGCTATAATTTTGTATCAGCTAGTACATATTTTCACTTTCTACTGTCTTCTGAGGTTTTACTATCATATTGGTACTTGGAAATTGCTATATACACGCTATATTTCTTCTTGTTCCAGGGAGGTACCAAAATCTCTTTCCTTAGCCTCAATTCTACACACAGACATTTGACTTAGGTAACCAGTGAGAGGGTGCTCTAAGCTTGACCATATCCTTGCTATCTGATCCCTTGAGGTTACCGGGGATACCTCCCTTGGGATGGACCTCATCCATCCCTAAAACATGGCGGGATTTCCTACTAAGGTGACAGTGGTGGGTTATCGTGTAGTTACACCAATTTGGTTTACTTGCCTTGGACTTGGACAAGTACAAATAGTGCGATAACAGTGGTCACGCTTTCAATTGAATTTTTCAATTAGATATAACCAAGAATAATAAATAATGTATGTGAAAAATGAAAGTGTGTTGCATTTGAATGGCCCTGAATTATAAATATAACTTGAAGAGGGTCCCTGTGCCTTTTCATTGAAAAGGTGTGTCATTTATGTAATATTTAGTCTTTTATATTATATTTATTATTTGTCTTTATTTTTATTATATATATATATATATATATATATACACACACACACACACACACATTATTATTATATTATCTATCCGTATATTTATTAATGTATATAACATCTACTTTTGAACCAACCTTAGCTAACTGTTTTATAAGTCACTTTATACCATTTATATCGTTGGGCATAGTAGTTTCAGCAACCATTTTCAATCTAAAGAGTTGTAATTTTAAAGAATATTTTGCATTTACCATTTTTCAGTTTTGCACCAAACATTTGTAATTCCTCCTAGATTTCTTTAGAAGATTTCTCTAAACCAACATGATGTTTTTTCTGAATCTGAAAGAGCAAGGCCAATGATTGGTTTGGCATTGTTTTCTCTGTTTTGCCACTCAAATCAATTTACTAGGTTGTGTAGGTTCTAGTTCAGTGCCTTTGACAATTCCCCGCAAACTTTTACTCATTAAAAGAATTTGAATATTCACCTTCCATGTATAAAAATTATAGCCATTGAATTTTTCTAGAAGGATTTCCATTCTCAAAAAAATGAAATAAATATATATAAATGAAATTTTTCAAATATTTATGAGACAAAAATTGTTCGAATGGAACACCAATGTTGTTTAGAGTTTGAAATTCTACTAGAAAAATTCACAACAGTACATATGAATGTTGTGTCTCTCTATCAATGGGAGAGTAAGGGTATATCTCTTATATCTGCTTTAACATTTCTGCTCTTTATCACGAGTATATTTTATTTAGGTTGTGTGAGCATATAGAAGTGGCGGCCTCGGCGATTTGATACAGACTCAGGTTAGATCATAGCTCCTCAAATTTAACTGGCAGATAACTAGCAATTCCTTTGATTTGCGACTTCCTGGCAGCTGTATTTTTATTTGATACTTGGACATCTCAATACATATAATGACTCAGCTCCCTTTTCTATTCAATACAGCAGGCAACTCAATGTATATGAACATTGGGTCCCTTTTCCATTCATTATGGTGGGTGACTCAATGTAAATGTATATGATGGCTCATTTGATACCCTCTCATAGCAACATGCTCAATGTTTCTTGCTTTCTCCTTTGATATAGCAACACGCTCACAAGCTCAATGTTTCTTGCCTTCTCCTTTGATAACTTCTCACAACAAGGCAGTGGACTCTAATATCTCCAAGCTTATAGGCTTTGGTATCACTCCGATACCATGTTATAAAATTGACTATACATCATATAAGAAATTAAAACGAGGGGTATGAGCACAAGTAATTTTATTAATGGCGAGCAATTGATTATATTGACATCAATTCTCTTTTATTTGGCTAGTATGGCAGTTGCATAATCTAATTGTTGTTTCTTTAATGTCAACTATTAAACTAATACCTATCATAATAAATATTAAAGCCACTTATGTAATGAGCATTTATTACATTCCATTACATTAGGCATATTAAAGTGTTATACTTCAACAAGGTTTGTGGTCTTATTCTAGGGTTTCCCCTCTTTGTTAGAAAAGCACTAGCCTAAAGAGTTAAGGATGACCACTGAGGTGACAATGGGTGGTGTCCTTCGGTTGTATTTTACTTGCATTTGCTCTTGGGCATGGATAATTCTTGAAGTGCAAGTTGAAAGGTCAACAAATTGGCATGGTTGTCGAGAATAGAGTCCCTCTCCTGAAAATCTTAGATTTGCTACATTGACATGCTGAGGTGTTCCTGTTGAAAATATTTTCCTCATTTGGCGACACCACGGAAGTTACAAAGTTATATTTATGAAGAATATGATCCAATGGATTGATATGAACTGGATGATAAGTTCTTGTTAGTTAGGATCCTTTACACTAGAATTGTGTGCATGAACTGTTGATGTTACGGTAGCTGCGGGAGGTATTAACCTCCACGTGTAACCTTTGACAAGACTAGAATATCCCGGGAAGCTAGAGAAACGCTAAACAGATGTGTAGAAACCCTAGAAGACATGTCGGCTCAATAAAAGAATTAATATTTAAGTATTAACCTCTAAAAGGAGAAGTCGGCTTGGACAGGTGACAAAGAGCACTATAAATAGAGGGCGCATGAGCTCATTTGGTCATTCACTCACTCACAACTCACACAAGTCAAGTGGTGCGCAAGTCTGGAGGAGAAATGCAGCTGCAACTACTGCAACTGGGTTTTTGGTCTTGGTTTCTAGTTTGTGGACTTTCTGATTGATGCGTTATTCTTGGAAAGAGAGAGAGGTACGCTATCTCTTGGTTATTTGTTTGGGTCTGGTACTGCTTCCGAAATTATTCTATCTGTCAAGGTTACGGTGCTCAAGGGTGGCTGCGTGCTTATTGTTGTGTGACAATATTGAGATATTGTCTATTGGTTAAACGAGCACATCTTAATAGGTTATGGGCCCACACCACCTTCAAGATAGTCTAACCACTGGAAGGTAGCGTGGTTGTTCTTTGTTAAGCTCGTTGTGGCACCAGCAGCAGCTACAGCTAGGGTTTCTGATTGTGCAGCTGCAACAAACCCTAACCTAACCTTTTGGTCACTTCAAGTGAGAAGTTTGGCATAATTCCTGGATATTCTAGTGCGCCTTAGGCTAGCACACCTATTGGTACTCTAAACAAGCAAAAACGTCAAGGTTGAATTTTTGCGTCAAAGTCAACATTTGACAGGTCAAAGTCAAAGGCAGTCATGACTTACTCTATGAAGACGGAAAACAAGCTAGAAGGAGCTTCAAACTTTAGAGCATGGAAGACAAGGATTGACCTCATCCTTGCCAAGAACAAGGTTCTAGATATCGTGAAGGGCAAGATCGTGGAACCACATTTTGAAGCATGAAAAGAAAATGAACCTCAGAACGTTGCAGTAATGGAGAAGTTCAAGGACAATGACATCAATGCTATAAGTATCATTGTGGACTCTGTAAAGGATCACTTGATACCCTACATATCAAATCTTGACTCATCCAAGAAGATGTATGATGACCACAGTTTGAAGCAGGAAAAGAAATTGAACCTCAGAACGTTGCAGCAATGGAGAAGTTCAAGGACAATGACATCAATGCTATGAGTATCATTGTGGACTCTGTAAAGGATCACTTGATACCCTACATATCAAATCTTGACTCATCCAAGAAGATGTATGATTCCCTAACTAACCTCTTTGCAATCAAAAATATTGGACAAGTGATGAGTCTGAAGAATGAGCTTTGTGACAGAAAGATGACTAAGGATGATATTGTAGTCTCATACATTGTAAGGATTTCTCAGTTGGGAAATCAACTACAAGCCATTGAAGAAGTTATTCTAGAAAACAAAATTGTGAATATTGCAATTAATGGTCTCTCTAGATCATGGGATGCATTTGCTGCAAGTATGAACATAAGGAAGGAGTTTCCAACGCTTGAAGAAATTTGGACCTGTTGCTCACAAGAAGAGATAAGGATAAACTCAAAAGGAAGATCTCAAGAGGAAAGGGATAATCAAGCCTATGCAGCAAAGTTCAAAAGACATGAAGATAAGAAAGATTTGATTCAAGAAACAAATTCAATCATAAGAGAGATATGTCAAAAGTACAATGTTATGGATGCCATGAATATGGCTTCTACAAAAGGAATTGTCCTAAACTAGCAAAGAAGAGAAAGGAAGAACACCATACGTCAGTTGCTAATGATGAAGTACCTTCAAAGAGAGCCAAGCATGAAGAAACAAATTTCTTCTACTAATCAGTTCTTGAAGGACCTCTCGAAGACACCATGTGGAACTTGGAGACAACAACTCTTATGCAATCAAAGGATTGGGAAAAACTTCTATCAAAATGAAATCAGGTAACAATGTTCATCTTAACAATGTTTTATATGTTCCTGATTTGAAATAGAATTTAATATCTATTTCTTGCCTGGAAGACAAAGGAGATAGAATAGTCTTTGTTGATGGAAAATTTTGTGTATGGTCTAAAGATTCAAAAATAGAAGATGCTAGAGTTATTGAGTTTCGTGAAGGAAGATTGTATAAACTTCTAGGTCAAAATGCTCAAGTCCTTGTACATGATGAACTCAATCCTAGTAAGCTATGAAGGTATGCTCACCTTCATTATCAAGCATTGCCATCTCTAAAACAGATGATTGTAGGCATACCAGAACTACAATCAATACATGAAAACATTTACAGAAGAAGTGCACTTGGGAAGAATATTAAGAAGCCATTCCCGAGCAGTGAGAATAGATCCAAGGAGATCTTGAATCTGATACACTCAAATGTATGTGGTCCTATGCCAATGAAGTCTCTAGGAGGCTCTCTTCACTATGTGACGTTCATAGATGACTTCTCAAGAAAGACCTAGATGTATCTGTTAAAGACAAAAGATGAAGTATTTAGAAAATTCCAAGAATTCAAAACCGAAGCGGTAAAACTTAACAGACAAGAAAGAATGGAAGGAAGCTATGATGGAAGAATATCAATCCATCATGATTGTGCCTAGACCTGAAGGAAAGTCTATAAAGTATTAATAAATACAAGGTGAGATTCATGGATAGAGGGTACTCCCAGCAAAAGGGAGAAGTAGCGATAAGATGTTTGCTCCAATTGCCAGATGTACCTCTATATCTCTTGCAGCATCCATGGATTGAAGTTTACATCAGATGGATGTAAAGACTACTTTTCTCAATGATGTAATTAAGGAAGAAGTATACATAGAGCAACCTCAAGGTGTTAAGGTGCAGAGCCTCTCGTTATTCAGTGTAACAAAGAGTTAGCCTCAGAATTTGATATGAAGGATCTTGGTCTCATGCACTACTACTTGGGACTAGAGGTATGGCAAAAGCATGGTGAAGTCTTCCTAGGACAAGGGAAGTATGTTGTAAAGATCCTTCAGAAGTTTGGGATGATGGCAACTCCCATGGTAACAGATCTAGTAGACTTATCTATGTATCGGCAATTGATTGGCTCATTCATGTATTGGATAGCCGCAAAACATATCTTGAGATATCTTTGTGGGATGATAACCTATGGTTTGAGATATGCCTCAAACAATGAAGTACAACTGCATGGATTTACTGATTCAGATTGGGCAGGAACTGCAGATGATAGAAAGAGCACTTCTGGTATGTGTTTCAGTTTGGGATCTACTATGATATCATGGGCTAGCAGGAAATAGAAGTTTGTTGCACTCAGCACTGTAGAATCAGAGTACATTGCGACTTGTGATGCTTGTACAGAAGCAGTGTGGCTTCGTAAGCTGGTTTATGGACTATTTGATCAGGTGTTGGATTCGACCATGATATATTGTGATAACCAGCGTTGTGTGAAGCTCTCAAAGAACCCGGTGTTTCATGACAGGTCGAAGCACATTGAGATCAAGTACTATTTTCTTCGTGATAAAGTTCAGATGGGAGAAGTGGTTCTCTAGTATATCTCCACTAATGAGCAGACAACAGATATTTTGACTAAGCCTCTGTCCAAGATAAAGTTTGCATACTTCAGGGATGGTTTGGGGCTCATGGAGATTGCTCCCTCAATTGAAAGGGAGGAGATGACTTCCTCGGTTGGGAGGGAGCTCTGATATGTGGCATCATGGACTGTTAGTGAGCTGCGGATCTGTATCATGCTAGTACAGCTTAGAGATGGTCATACAACTTAGAGATGATGCTTGCATCATGCTAGTTATGATCATGCTAGTACAGCTTAGATATGATATAGATGGTTAGAGTTGTGGATGACACAGTGGCCTGAGATGCATCGTGCTAGTACAACTTAGAGGTGGACATACAGCTTAGATATGATGTATTGACAGCATGCTAGTTATGTTCATGCTAGTACAACTCAGATATGATGTTGGTGAGCAGCATCATGCTAGATATGGTCATGACCATACAGCTTAGAGATAATGCAGAGGGATCGTGTCATGCTAGATATGATCATGCTAGTACAACTTAGATATGGCATATAGCTTAGATATGATGCATTGGCATCATGCTAGATATTTCATGCTAGTACAGCTTAGAGATGACACAGTGAGGCATTGATCTACATCATGCGAGTACAGCTTAGATATGGCATACAACATAGATATTATGCATTAGCAACATGCTAGATATGCCATGCTAGTACGGTTTAGATATTATGTAGATGATACTCCAGATCACGCCAGTACAACTTAGATATGATGCATTCGCATCATGCTAGTACGGCTTAGAGGTGATGCATTTGATGACATTGTCGATGCAGGATGATATCAGATGATATGATTTGATTGTTGTGGAGACTGCATGTCTCTGGACAGTAGTTGTATGCTACTATGGTGGATGTGCTCCATCGGTAGTGACTATGTGCTACTAGGAGTGGTTGTGTACCACTAGATAGTAGTTGTGTACTACTATGGATAGACACAGATGTGTTCTATTGGATGGCATTGTAGCAGTTGTATGCTACTATCTGATTGCCATGGAGACTACCACTAGTGTTGGAGATGATTGCCAGCTAGTGATGATGTTGCTCGTGGTTTGATTTGTGTCATCATGAGATAGCCTGTGTGGCTATGATGATGTTTACCAGCAGAATGGTCTATTTGTGCTCAAGACCATTACAATTAATACATCCCTAGCTAGGAGGGAGTGTTGATGTTACGTTAGTTGCGGGAGGTATTAACCTCCACGTGTAACCTTTGACGAGACTGGAATATTCCGAGAAGCTAGAGAAACGCTAAACAGATGTGTAGAAACACTAGAAGATATGTCAGCTCAATAAAAGAATTAATATTTAAGTATTAGCCTCTAAAAGAAGAAGTCGTCCTGGACAGGTGACAAAGAGCACTATAAATAGAGGGCGCTTGAGTTCATTTGGTCATTCACTCACTCACAACTCACACAAGTCAAGTGGTGCGCAAGTCTGGAGGAGAAGTGCAGCTGCAGCTGTAGCTACTACAACTGGGTTTTTGGTCTTGGTTTCTGGTTTGTGGAATTTATGATTGATGTGCTAATCTTGGAGAGAGAGAGAGGTACGTTATCTCTTGGTTATTTGTTGGGTCTGGCACTGCTTCCGAAATTATTCTATCTATCAAGGTTACGGTGCTCGGGGGTGGTTGCGTGCCTATGGTTGGGTAACAATATTGAGATATTGTCTATGGTTAAACGAGCACATCTTAACAGGTTATGGGCCCACACCAACTTCAATATAGTCTAACCACTGGAAAGTAGCATGGTTGTTCTTTGTTAAGCTCGTTGTGGCACTAGTAGCAGTTGTAGCTAGGGTTTCTGATTGTGCAACTGCAACAAACCCTAACATAACCTTCTGGGCACTTCAAGTGAGAAGTTTGGCATAACTACTGGATATTCTAGTGCGCCTTAGGCTAGCACACCTATTGGTACTCTCAGCAAGCAAAAACGTCAAGGTTGAAGTTTTGGGTCAAAGTCAACATTTGTCAAGGTCAAAGTCAAAGTCAAAGTATTGAGATACTTACAAGGTACAATTGGTTATGGCCTAAGATATGCAGCCAATGTGGACTTAAGGCTAGAAGGATATGCCAATGCAGATTGGGCAAGAAGTGCAGTAGACAGAAACAGCACCTCAGGTTGTTGCTTCACCCTAAGATCAGCCATGGTTTCCTAGTGTAGCAGAAAACAAAGTTCTGTGGCTTTAAGTACAACAGAGGCAGAGTACATTGCACTAAGTGTGGCAATTCGTGAAGCAGTATGGCTTCGCAAACTTTTGACTGACTTGTTCGATCATGAGATGGATCCGACTACTATTCATTGTGACTACCAAAGTTGTGTAAAGCTCTCTGAGAACCCAATGTTTCATGACAAATTGAAACACATTGAAATCAAGTATCACTATATAAGAGACATGGTGCAAAGAAAGACAGTACATGTGCAGTATCTTTCTACTCATGAACAAAATGTAGACATCTTCACTAAACCACTTGCCAAGACAAAGTTCGAGTATTTCCGCGAGAGACTTGGCCTAGTGGAAAATGCCTCCCTAGCTGAGAGGGAGTGTTGATGATTGCAGCTATGTGAGACATTCTCCAGCTTACAAACCTGTGAGATGTGGATCATTGCAGCTATGTGAGTCTTTCTCTCA
>ML783765.1:157287-184370 GCA_009831015.1 Picea engelmannii
AGACCTACCTGTAACCCTAATTGTTATGTAAAGGGTACAGGTCAGCCCCACCTTAATGTGATTAATAATAAATGTAAAAGATAATTAATTTGGTCAATATTAATTATAATAATTATAATGTGACTTAGAGAGGTCGGCCATGTTGAGCCAATAGACACTTATGTTGATAGGACAAGTCTAATATAAGTAAAGGAAGATTCCCCATTGTGGATTCATATCTTTCATGAGAGCTTGGAAATTTCAGCAAGTACATTTACTTGGGAAAAGTGCACACCTCTCTTGGGCGCGAGTCTTCTAAGGTTTGAGCACCCTCTTGTGTGCTAGGTCTTTTTTGGTGGTGACGGTCTTTCTCTTGAAGAATATAGCAAAGGATTTGGCTGGGTTTTCTTCCATTGTTGAGAAGGGTTTCCCAAGATAGTTCTTGTGTTCTTGTGCATGGTGTTTCTTCTTGTGATCTTGGTTGCTGCAACATTCTTGTTTATGGTTAAGACAAATGCAAATTGAAATGAACTACATGCTTAACCTATCGTATTGAAAAATCAACATGGTTTCAGAGCATAGGTCTTGAAGATCCCATTGCACAAGCATTTTCCAACCTTTCTCTCACACATCTGCAGAAACCGTACGGCCCTCCTAGGGTTTCCAGAAACTCTGTACGGCCTCCTCTTCTGAGAGATTTCACCACTCAAAACTTGGACACTTGGGCTAAAAAGGACATAGAAGGGTACAGCCTCCTTCAGCGCACCTCCAGCAAGTCTCAGATTACATTTCCGGGCATTTCGAATTTTTGTCTCTAAGGGTTTCGCCAAAATTCTGCAGAAAATTCTGAATTGCAATTCTACAAACTTCTTGAAGAAGCTCCTCAGCTTACCAAGGCTATCATATTTATCAAGGCTTATTGTTGGCAGTCATAAGCCCAACAAAACATAAAAGTGCTAGCCTAGCCTAGCAATTAGGTTTTCTAGCCTAGTTGACAAGGGTTTGTGAAGATGAGCAAAATCATGATGGGAAGCAAGCTCAGTTCCATGGAGACAAGACTCCAAATAAATGAAGACATCAACATCTCAGCACTCTCAGGTATGGTTCCTATCAATGACAAAACTTGGCTAATTGACAGTGGTGCCTCCAGGCACATGACCGGCCTTAGAAATCATCTAACACATTTTGTTGAGAAAGAGACGCATCTACATGTCATTCTTGGAGATGACACCAGATATAATGTGAGAGGAGTTGGAACTTCTACTTTCCAACTAGATTCAAGTATGCAGCTTAAACTAGAAGAAGTACTATATGTACTCGGAATGAAGAGAAACCTTGTCTCTATTTCAGCCTTGGAAGACAAAGGTTACAAAATCACTTTCTCAGAAGGAAGAGTTCTTGCATGGCACAAAGACTCTCATATAAGCTCTTCCAAAGTAATTGGTATCCGAGAAGACAGCTTGTACAAGTTGACCATCAAACCTGTTCAAGCCCTACTACATGACACTATCAGCTTGAGTGAGTTATGGCATAGAAGACTTGCTCACATTCATTATAGAGCTCTTCCAGCTCTAGGGAAAATGGTAACAGATCTACCTGAAATACAGATTCAACATAAAGGTGTTTGCAAAGGTTGTGCCCTTGGCAAAAATGTTAAAGGATCCTTTCCTAGCAATGACAACAGATCCAAGGAAAACTTGGACTTAATACATTTAGATGTATGTGGGCCGATGACTGTTGCATCCTTAAATGGGTACTTATACTATGTACTCTTCATAGATCATCACTCCAGGAAAACTTGGATTTACTTTCTGAAAAACAAGGATGGAGTCCTTACCAAGTTTCAAGAATTCAAAGCTCAGGTTGAAAACCTGATCGGAAGAAAATCAAAATATTGAGATCAGACAATGGAGGAGAATACACCTCAAAAGAATTTAACAGTTTTTGTATTGAAGCAGGAATTAAGAGGGAGTTCACAGTTCCTTACAACCCTCAACAAAATGGGGTTGTTTAAAGGAAAAAGAGAACTATCATTGAGGCAACTAAAGCAATGATACATGATCAGAGTCTACCTATGACTCTATGGGCAGAAGCTTGTATGACAGCAGTATATATTCAAAACCATAGTCCTCATCAGATCCTGAAGAACATTACTCCAGAAGAAGCATTCACCAAGGTGAAGCCTGAAATCGGACACTTTAGAATATTTGGATGCCCAATGTACCTTCATGTACCCAAAGAGAAGAGATCCAAACTAGAACCTTCAGGAAGAAAGGGTACATTTGTAGGATACAGCGAATCCTCAAAGGCATATCGAATCTACATCCCAGGTCAGAGACAAATTGAAGCAGAGATGTTATTTTTGAAGAAGAAGTAGCCTTCCGGAAATCTAGAGAAGCTCAGATGGAAATCGATGGTGAAACAATACCTCCTCCTCCTTCAGCAGTTCAGAGGGAGATAGATATTATTCCAGATGAGACAATAGCTCCAGTTGATCCAGTTTCTCCAGAAGATTCATTTGCCCCAAGCAACATACCCAGAGACATCACAGTTGGACATAAAAGACCTACTTGCGCTCGACAAACTTTAGAAGAAGCCCATCAATGAGCCCACTATCTGCCTCTATAAGGTAGAATCCACAATCTCTGAAATTGTATCCTGCAACAACTTAAGCTTTGATACCATCAGGGTAAGCATAGCCTTACAGTCCAACATCTCGAACCTCTTCAAGATTTCCACAGCATACTTTCCTTGATTTAGGAAAATCCCATCTAATCTCTGCCAAACTTCTAGTCACAAGAAGTAGTGCATCATTCCTAAATCTTTCATCTCGAATTATGCAGCCAATTTTCTCTTACATTCAATGATGAGCTTTTCCGCACCTGTTAGAAACAAGTCATGTACATACAACTGCAGAATCACTGGTTCACCATCCTCAACCTTAAAGTAAAGGTTAGGATCTACACTGCTCTTGGTAAAACCCAAGCTCATCAGAAAATTGCCAATCCTACCATACCATGCTATGGGTGCCTACTTCAATCCATATAAAGCCTTCTTTAAACTGCACACATGAGTCTCCCTGTCATGTGTCTCGAATCCAAGTGGTTTCTCCACATAAACTTCCTCTTTTATTTCACCATTCAAGAAGGTTGTCTTTACACCCATCTGGTGCACCTTCCATTTCATCATAGCAGACAATGAAAGCATAGTCCTGATCGAGGTATATGTTGTTGTGGGAGAAAAAGTTTCTTCATAGTCAATCCCTTCCTTCTGAGAGAAACCTCGGGCCACAAATCTTGCCTTATATTTTTCAATACTGCCAGTCACTTCGTGTTTCGTCGTATAGATCCATTTCGAACTCACCACAGATTTTTCCTTTGGTCTGGGAACCACATCCCAAACATCATTCTGCATAATGGACTGGTATTCCTCTGCCATGGCATCTTTCCATACTTGATTTTTTGCAACCACTTCATAGCTAGAGGGTTCTGCATCCATTATGTCACACAAGCATGCCACGTAGATGGAATACATCTTCGGCTTCTTACTTTCCCTGGAAGATTTCTCTAGGGCACCAATTCTTTCTACATCTCTGATAAGTTCTTGTGCCCAAGTTGGTCTTCTCTTGCGAGAAGGTATCTCAACTGGTTTATGAGGTTCTACCATGTCATGATCCTCTAGAATGACTTCCTCTGGTTCAACTGCCTTTGGAACTTTTGGAACTTCATTCTCTTCTTCATGTGCCTCTTATGCACAGATTTGTTTGGATGTAACCTGGAACATAGAGAACTTCCTTCTTCTTCATTAGCTTGCCTAAGTTTAACTTGTAGGAAGCTTCTCCAACACCTTTGATTGGATACTAATAGTCATCACCCAATTTCACCTTGTGAGAGGAATCTTTATGAATAAGTTTAGATACGAAGTCTTCATAACCTGTCATGTGCTTGGAAGCACCATTATTTATAAACCAAGTGTCACTTCCATGAGTAACAGTACTTGTGAGGGCTGAGATAAGAACATAATCCTCATCACTTGATTCATCTTGCTTTGCAACCTTCTTGGGGGGCTCATCATCTACAGCTATGTGAGCTTGATGCCTCTTACTTCCTTTCTTATTCTTAATTTCCATAATGAGGTGGCAATCCCTAACAAAGTGTCCCAATTCCTGACCATAGTAACATCTGGTCTTTGATTTGTCTCTTTGACCCATCTTAAACTTCTTAGGTAAAGAATGTACCTTCTTGTTTTTTCCTTTCCTAGTGTGGGCGGCTAGGGCTTGATCTTCATCTGCCATCTTTTCTTCTCTTGCAGTTGTCCTAGCTTCTTCCTGGTTGCAATCTTCCCAAACCCTACTGAACCTGGGAAGCTTCTTTCTCGAACAAATTCCTTGGATGAATGCATCCCATGACCTTGGGAGGCCATTCAAGGTAGTCATCACCATCTCTTCACCTTCTACTAAGTCACCAATGGCTTATATCTACTCTTGATTTGATTCACTCTTGAGAAGTAGGAGTGAATGGTTTCTGAGTTCTACATTTTCACATTCTACAATTGAGATCTTAGAGTCATTCTTTGATTTATGTTGCTTCCCTCGAACAGACAAGTTAGGTGTCCATCATTTGCTTTGGAGAAGATAATGATGATATATGATGGATAAGGTGGTCCTTAATGGAGTCTACAATAATCCTTTTTGCTCTCACCATGTCCTTCTTATATTTTTCCTTAGCTTCATCTCCTTAAGGTTCTTGAACCTCTTCTATAATGAACTTATCTAGTTCATGTTCTTCAAGAAGGAGGGTTACTACGTACTTCCAGGCCCTGAAGTTATCAGCTCCATTTAGCTTCTCATCGATCTTTGATCCAATAGTCATCTTGCCTTCTGATGGTCTTGGTTTGTCCAGCAACTGTCTCTAGACTGAAAACAGCTCCCTTTTAGATTTCTAGATCTGCAACTGGCTTCTATTCAGGCCTACTCTGATACCATGTTGGAATTTTAAATTTTCTAGTTACACAATTACAATTACTTAATCCAATAGCAACTATAGTAGGATCACTGAAAGATAGACAATCATAGATACAATAGAACACAAAGATTATCCTGGGAAACCCTCGTTTGGGAGAAAAACCCAGCAACCAAAATCCTCAATATAGATTCCTTCAACCAATACAATGATGGGCTATAGCTCTCCAAAAACGACAAAGACCAAAACACCAAAAGAACCGGTCTCCAAGACTTATGCGCTAGACCTTCTTATGCACTCCAAGATGCACAAGAGAAGTGTGTGAGTGTGTTTCCAAATGAGAGGAACCTATCATCTATTTATACACAACAGTGTCTCTTGAAGAGACATGACTCTTGACCTAATTAACCCATAAAACAGGGCCGACTAGCCACAATAGGGCTTTTTACAATTATAAGTAAAATACCAATAATATAATAATTTATGTTGAGTGGACTTGTACAATATAATTATAATAACCTTTTAAAGGTTTGACTAAAACAAATGTACAAGAATATCTTCCGTAGTTACACCAAAAATATTAACAATCCCATATATGAGATAGACTGTGAGAATTTTATGGAGGAAGATATGAGTTTGCACCTGCGATTTCCAATCAGATTTGGGAGAAACTTCATGATGGATGAAGAATACATTTCAAATTCTATTTCTCTTGATCTTGGACAGCCAAAGGATGTTGAAGTATGTGATGCATCTTCTATTATTGATCAACATCCATATGTTCTTACCAACGGGGCCAGTTTTTTGCATCATAAGAAGCATCATTATCTTGGTGTACATGAAGAGAATTTCCATCCATCAATATATTCAGCTTGTACCCTTACTGTCATAAAAAACCAACAAGGGAATGCATTTTCTTGGCAGCCATATGCTTGGGACAGCAGCATGAACAATCATTGATATCTGGTAGAAATTTTCAGCCATCAAATTGAGGGCAGCAAACCCTACTCTCAAATCTGATTTATCTTTTCAGATCTGAAATTTTTATGCCTTTGACATACAGAGTTTGTTTTGATGGCAGCAAAGGAGGGCAGCCAAGTTTTTGCAGGTTTATCTTGGAACTGCATTCTAAACGCTTGTTGCTTGAGGCTATAGCAAGTGATCTATATGGCATCAAAGAAGGAAGGTTGTTGGAGCATGTATATCAGTGTTAGGAGAGGAATGTTGTGGGGCAAGGAGGTGACCTTTATATCACCCTTATACAATGTTGTTAGAGCATGTATGTAGCAGCGCACACCAACCATAGTGTGATCCCAATGTCTTCTCGCATCTGCAGTACTTCACTTCCATTTCCAACCACACCTGATGGAGGTTCCAGCACATTCTCAAATGATATTTGATGTCTCCTTGTTTTGGTTCATAACTAAACACAAGGGAAGATTTCATGCATTTCATGAGATGCTTGCATGGCTACATTAGTTATTTTATTACACCTAGCATTGTATCTCTCTATTATATTGTAGAATAAGAAGAATAAGATTAATGTTTGCAAGCATCCGATGTCATTTAATGCCTTGTTATGATGCCTTTGGCATTGTTATCACAGGATTTGTACTTGTGCAAAGCCCTCCGCAAGATCCCAAATCTTGTGTAACTATGGAAGAATCTACCATGTCACCTCAGTAGAGACTTCCCTCATTTTAGTGATGGGAGAGGTCCACCACAAGGGAGGCTTCCCTTGTGACCTCAAGGGATCAAATAGCAATATTAGCCAAGCCTGCAGCCCCCTATCTTGGTCACCTGTTAGTTAGTTCTAGGTCTAGGAGAGGGATAGAAGATAACGAGATAATTGTCGTATCTATGACAATAAACAACTTGCAGCATAATATAAACAATTAGCAAGTTATAGCATGCAATAATGACCTCTTGGACACTAGACAATAAGTACATGCTATGGCTGTTGCAAATTACAGCAGTAAACTAGTTTTATGACAGCAATTAGAAATTTGCAACAGCAGCGAACAAAAGTACTCAGAAATGTAGCTATTCCCCATGAAAATCAAGCATTTAACAAGTGTAACATTATCCAATTGGTACAAGTAATTTCTGAGTAAGATAAGCCACTTATAAATGAGTGTATGCAGCAAATTAATGTAGTTTTCAGTGGCTGTAGCAAACTTTTATAACAGCAGCAAGAAATAGTAGTAGTTTGCTAGGGTCAGAGTTAGAAATGTTAGTAGAATGTTTGAGAAAGGGAGAAAATTGATTTTAGAAGCTACTTCAACCACAAGAACACTTTTAGATTATTGGCATTGTCCTCTAGAGCTTATGGAATCTCAAATGCATTAGCTTGAAGATTGAACTAGGTAAAACAAGAAAGGTAGACTCTAAACCCTAAGGTGCAAAGTTAAAACACACTTGGGCCTTAGGTCTTAGACTTTGAGGCAAAAGTACCTAGGGTACAAACACTCTTGGGCCCTATGTGTCATTTTTCCCTTTTCCTAGCTTCACTTAGGTCAAGAATCAAAGTCTAGGGTTAAAACCCTAAAGTGCCAGTACTTTTAGGCCTTAGGCTTGTTAGGATATTTAGACAATTAGGAGTTAGTTAAGATCAACTTGGTCTAATGTGTCGTTACGTAAAACTGTGTTTCTTAGTGTGTTTCTTTATTATGCATTTGTAGTTAGTAAATCCAATGGTCACGATATGTTCCCAACATAGAGTGATCAGACGGATCATATTCTCCTCGATCTTAATGACTACATTGATCCGTGGCTTAACACCCGATTGGTCCATGATCTCTATTTAAAGAGCATGTAGGGTCATTTGCCGTGGATGTTTCCCCGTACGGGTTTTACCACATCAAAACATCAGTGTGTTGATCTTTGATTGAGTTGTATGAGTGGTTACTGAAGGTGTTTGTCCTCTGTTGGAATACCTGTGTTGTCGAACATGGTATCAGAGCGCATTTGAAGACCCGCTCCCATTGTAGATTGAGATCGTGAAGCCTTGTCGTCGCGTCTCTGGTTTCTGCCATTTCCGTACATTTTTGGGTTGAGAGGATTGTTCCATTGCGTCTGGAACACTCGTTTCAGTTAGGAACACTTTTAGTTTCACTCGAAAAGGTTTTCGTTTGCCCAAGATACAGCCATTTCAGTCAGATCCGGTGTATGCTCTTTGCCTTGTGCGATCTCGACAAATCAAAAATAGAGAAAAAAAGATTTTCTTATCTACGTATCCTCTTTGTCGTGCACTTTGTGCGATCTCGGTAAATCAGAAACAGAGGGAAAATTTGCATTTTCCAGGCAAGCTAACCAAGATCCAACCCTTGTTGTCGTCGAGAAACAAAAAAAAAATCTTTTTGTTAAAAAAAGTTTTTTATGGGCATGCTCTCCAAGGTCGTCTTCCACAACAACAACAACCCCAATCCTCCTTCTAAATAATATAATATGTTTTGCACTAGCTCACTTGGTTAAACGTTGTTTTATTAAGTAAGAGGTCTTGAGTTCAAGTCTCTTTTTTGTTACTTTTTTTGAAAAAAAGTTAATGGATCCATTGTAAAGTGTATTTCACTTAAATTATAAAAGTAAATCACTAAGTAGCTTTAAACAATTATTTGTTATTTATTTTGCATGCAACTTTCATTTATAAAGTAACTTCATTGTGAAAATGATCCCCGTTTATTCTATAAAATTGGGTCACTTCATAAGAAACTTATTTGTAAAAGTGAGGTTATTAGTGTTGATATTATGGTAGTTGCGGAAGATATTAACCTCCACGTATAACCTTTGACAAGACTAGAATATTCTGGGAAGCAAGAGAAACCCTAAAATGTTGGATAATAACCCTAGGAGACAAATCGGCTCAAGAGAATCTAAGTTACCAGGATACGGATCCGCTAGATTTTTGAAAAGTCAGGATACGGATACGGCGAGGATACGTCAAGTACAAAAATAGATAATCATATTTTTTTAATTTTACAAAATATTTGAAGTTAAAAATCAAAACCATTGATGAATCACAACATTAGAAACTATTAGAAATTTAGAATTAATATACATATTTATTATTAAGTTAATAAGAATTATGTATACATAATGCATTAGAAATCAATATATTTATTAGAAGTTAATAATAATAATATGAAAGGTTTCTTTGTTGAAAATTAATAGAAAGTAGTTACAAAATATTAGAATCTGTGTTAAGTTAATAGAATCTAAAAATTCTAATGTTGTGATTCTAATGTTCTAACTATTTTGACATCTAGTTATTTTAATATTCCTTCGAAACTATTTTAATAAAGACAATATATATATATATATATATAATACCATATTTAAATAAATAATATCATATATATCCTATCATATTTAAATAAATACTATTATAATATCAATATGATATATTTAAATTTTAAAGCTGTAATATATTAATATACAAGTAATATGATATAACCTATTTAAATTTAAATATGAAAAATAGTAATCCTGTAAAAAATGAAATAAAAATGAATTCAAGGGTTAGGCTCGCTTATAAAATAATTATGAATGCTACAACCCTGAAAAAAAACTTGAAAACCTAAAACGACGTTAATTATCTTTGGTATCCGTGCATGCTTATCTTTGGTATTCGTGCATGCAGGGTCCGCTCGATTGAAATGCATTTTCTGGTGTACGGGATCCACGTGCAAATCGAAGGATCCGTTTCAACCCTCATGGATCCGTTTCGGGCGACAGAAGATGCATGGTGTTGGCAGATCCCAGGTGGATCTGGGCGGATCTATATCCGGATCCGAATCTGAAACGAGGATCCACGGATCCACCATCCAGACCCTGCGGATCCGGTAACATAGAAGAGAATATTTAATAATGAGTTATTAGTCTCCAGAAAGAGAAGTCATCCCAGTCAAGTGAGATAGAACAGTATAAACAGAGGGCGCTACAACTCATTTTTCACTCTCACTCTCACAACTACATAAGACTAGTGGTGCGCAAGTTTGGAGAGGGAGGGCAGTTGCAGCACTCTCACTCTCACAACTACAAAAGACTAGTGGTGCGCAAGTTTGGATAGGGAGTGCAGTTGCAACTGGTATTTTGGTTTTTGGTTGGACTTTCTCTTGGTTATGGTTTGGATTTTCTGCTTGACCATTGATTATTCTTGCTTGGTGCGGTAGCCTTGGAGAAAGGTGCGCTACCTTGGTTGGCTATTGGATTGCTTTCGGAATTATTCTATCTATCAAGGTTAAGGTGCTCGGGGGTGACCTTTGTGCCTATGGTTGGGTGACAATATTGCTATATTGTCTATGGTGAAACGAGCACACCTATTTTTCTAACAATTATGAGGGGTATCACTACGTGGACCAACTTCTACTTGCCATGTGGCTCTTTGGTTACCATTTATGCCCTTTTTTTCTAAAGGGCATAACTTTCACATCCGAAGTCCATTTTCAATGACGTTTTTTGAAACAACCTATTTTTTCGAGATCTTTCCATCTAGACCATCAGTTTCATCTCTTTCTGCATATTTTAATATGGCATCTCCTAGTGATCTTTTGCTTACCAGTACCAACTACTTCTCATGGAACTTCAATATGGAGGATGTATTAAGAAGTAAAGGATTGTACCAGATTACATTGGGGAAAGAACTAGAACCAATTGATGATGAAAATACAGTCAAATGAGCCAATAAGAATGATGAAACACGTGGCCTGATCAGATTGTCCATCTCTCTTGATTTAAGGTTTCACCTTCAAGGAATTGATGACCCTGTTGATACTTGGGAAAAGCTTGAAAATGTGTTTGGTAAACACAATATTATTCGAGCCAACCAATTGGAGAATTGATTAATGACCTTAAGTCCAAATGATTTTCCTTGCATTGAATATTACTTATCTAAGTTCAAAACACTTAGACTTCTATGTATAGAATGCAAAATAGATTTGTTGGAAGATCAATGCATATATGTTATTCTTGCTAAACTTGGTAGTGAATATTATGTTTTTGTATCTACCTTTTATGTCACYAGAGAAGCTCTAGGGAATGCTTTTAAAAAACCCTCTCTTGAGTCCTTTTGTGAWGCTCAGATTCAAGAGCAAGATAAGCTTCTGTAACATGGATTAATTGGCACTAGAGGTACATCCAACAAAGCCTTAGTGGCCCAACAAAAAGATAAATYCAAGAATTCSAAGAAGCAACATCCTCGCCAAAACAACAAGCAAAACAATGTTCCCAAACCCTCTCAGCCAGCTTCCGCTCTTAATGTTGACAAAGGAGCAAAATCTAAAAGTAAGAAGACTAGTGACAGACATTGCAACTTTTGTGGGAAAGAYGGTCATGTGGAGTCCAAATGTTTTAAGAAGATGGAAGCTTTAAAAGCAGCGACGAAGAAGCACCACATCAGTATTGATTCTTCTTCTTCTTCCTCTCATCGACATGCACTTTCTGGTTTTAGTTTCTCCTTCAATGCAACTTCTACTTCTTCTTTTGATGAATGGCTTATTGATTCTRGAGCATCTTATCATATGGCTAAGGATAAACCCATATTTTCTRCTCTAAATGAATGTAACACCAAGAAAGTATTTGTTGGTGATGATAGATCTCTTAGTGTTGTAGGGTCTGGAACAGTTCATGTAGATAATARTCATTTCAATGATGTATTATGTGTTCCAAGACTTTCCTGCAACCTTCTATCAGTATATCAAATCACTCATTCAAGTGAAGATAAATCTATAGAATTTTCACCTCACCAAGTTGAAATCAAGGATCTAAAAGATCCTAAGCATGTTCTCACAATCGGAATTGTTGATGATATTACCAAGTTGTACAAGTTTGACAAATTTGGGTCATCATCTTTTCCATCGGTTTTGTTGCTCATGGCGATGACTTGAGCAAACTTTGGCATGAGCGTTTTGGTCATCTAAACTATCGCTCATTGAAGCCACTATGTAATCAATATATGGTTATTGGTCTTCCTCTTGTTTCTTGCAGAAATGGTGTTTGTGTTGGTTGTGTTCTTGGCAAACATCATCAGGACAATTTTGACAAGCGCGCCTCTTGGCACGGCTCGGCCCCTTTGCAATTTCTTCACAGTGACTTTTGTGGTCCACTTTCCTCTCATTTTTCTAGGTGCAAGTATTTCTTAACTTTCATTCATGACATTTCCAGACGCACTTGGGTTTTCTTCTTAAAACTTAAGAGCGAAGTGTTTGACAATTTTTTGTCTTACAAGGCCCTTGTAGAAAAACAATCTGGTCATCAACTTCAAAGGTTAAGAACAGATAATGGAGGCAAATATGTGAACAATAATTTTAGAAGTTACTTGCACTGCACAGGGCATCCAAATGCAACACACGGTTCCATATACACCACAACAAAAAGGTGTTGTTGAGAGAAAGAACCGCACATTAAAAGAAATGGCTAAGTGTATGATCCAATCTAAGGGATTAAGTCTAAAGTATTGGGCGGAAGCCATTAACTGTGCAAATTACATAGTAAATCGCACTCCCACAAAGGCTCTTAAAAATATAACAGTGGAAGAAGCATGGAATAAACTTAAGCCAGATGTAAGTCACTTTCGTGTATTTGGCAATGTAACTTGGGCTCACATTCCTAATGAGAAAAGGAAAGCTTTATAGCCTAAAAGTGAGAAGTGTATTTTTGTTGGTTAATCTAAAGATATCGAAGTTTACAGACTTCTTCAACCTCATTCAAATGAAATTATTATTCGAAGATATGTTAAATTTGATGAAAATCTCTTGGCCTGCGAACATAATTCAGTGTTTGTGCCTTCTTCAGCCTACAAGCCATCTTCGACGTTTGTGCCTTCTTTTGTTCCTATTCTAATTTCTTCTTCTTTAGATGACGACAATGAGGATGAAAATTGACCTCCGCCTACTCACCTTCCTCCAGATGAATCCATTAAACATGAACATGCACCAACACCATCGCTTCCTAGATGGTTCTGTTCATCACGAAAAACAATTGGCGATCTTGTCGATAGTCCTTCAAATTGGCATCGAACACATTCATAGTTCCAGCAAGCCTCTTCTCTTTTGGCTCAAGTTTCAGAGACTCGTGATCCAGAGACATTTGTAGAAGCTTCAGGTCATCCAGATTGTGATACAACAATGAATGAAGAGTATTTCTCTTTAATGGCGAATGATACTTGGGATCTTATACCTTTTCCGAAAGGAAGAAAACTTGTCAGATGTAAATGGGTCTACATAACTAAGTATGGATCAGATGGAAGTGTTGAAAGACACAAGGTACGGTTAGTTTCCAAAAGGTTCTCTCAAATTGAAGGCATTGACTATAATGAAACCTTTACCCCCGTAGCCAAAATGAATTCCATTTGCCTTCTTCTAGCCCTTGCTGACTCACATAAATGGGAGAACCATCAAATGGATGTCAAATCCGCCTTCTTACACGGGGATTTGCAAGAAGAAATCTGCATGGAACAACCTCCTGGCTATGTCCAGAAAGACTCCAGCCTTGTTTGTCGCCTTAAGAAATCTCTTTATGGTCTTACGCAAGCTCCTCAAGCTTGGTATGCCAAAATGGATAGCTTTCTTCTTGATACCGTCTTTTCTAGATGTCATTCCGACTCTAATGTCTATACCAAAAAAGTAGGAATCCATCTCATAATCCTTGTTCTTTATGTTGATGACCTTATCTTCACTAGTAGTGACCCAAAAATTTTAAACCATGTGAAAACCAACCTTAAGAAGAAATTTGAAATGACCAACTTAGGCTATTTGCACTATTTCCTTGGCCTCCAAGTATTGCAAAACAAGGAAGGAATCTTTCTTTCCCAGTCTAAGTATGCTTGTGACCTTCTTCATCGCTTTCACATGGAAGACTCTAAATCATCCCCTTCTCCCTTCCAGACTGGAGTCAAACTTGTTGCCACATGTACTTCTCCCGAAGTTGATGCCACTTTGTATCGTCAGTTAGTTGGTAGCCTCTTATACTTGACTCATACCCGTCTTTCCTTTGTTTTTGGTCTTGTTGCCCGGTATATGGAAGCCAACGTCAAGGTTCTAGGGCACTACATGCAGGGTGGACAAGGTTGCATCTCGTCTCTGGATAGTATCTGGTTGTTTGTTGCCGCAACATCCTCGATACAATGAGTAATAATCCCAAGGGTACACTACGCAGCCTGTGGGCTTCCAACCCATCAGTGTGCCATCATGACCAAATCTGCTAAAACCACGCCCATTTGTCCATCGTCCAAGGTTTTGAAGATGTTAGAGCTCATGCCAGAAGGCGGCAAGTCATTGGACGACTCACTACTCTGCATCACACGTGCCAAAGTCCTCCAATAAGGTCACAACTTCCTGGGTGAAAGCCTAGGATGTCCCTCAAAGAACCATGTCAAGGCCATCCAAAACAAAGCAGAAGATAAGACAAGGTAAACCAACGTTCATAAGAGATACTAGTGCTTGAGTCATGATAAGTAAGTTGTCACTTCAAATATAACCCATGTAAGCAATTCACCTCAGTATATGCCCTTCAAGCATCACACCGACCCAATGCCTCATGTGAGTTGGCAAGTTTGAATATGGGAGGGCCTTCATCCAACCCTATTAGGTGTGCCAACCAAGACACTGAAATAAAAGACCCAGGTAGAGGGATAGGTCCCAAGGGAAATAGTGAAAGAAAGAAACCCTTCAAGAGTAAGCGTGATAGTGGTATGAATTCGGGCTTACTTCATGCCTTGTGGTGTCACTAAATCCATTTCTATGAGTGCCTTTGTAGAGGGAACGATTGTTGCTTGACATACCCTTTCCTTGGTACTTTTTGCATTATGAACCCCTTCACTACCTTATGATACCCATTTCTTTATTTTGCAAGTCCCCTTTATAGGTTTCATGCTTTTATTCCTTCATTTTCTTACTGGCTATGGTCCTGGGCTAGCGATTACCATTGGGTAGAGCTCAAGCTGGCATGTGGCTTTTATAGGTCGCCTTTATCATTTTTTACATAGCATACATATAGCAGTTGCGTCAACCTTTGGGCCTTCAACCCCTTCTTCTCACGAGAAAATGGAGAATGACCCATTACCGAAGTTTAGTACACTGTGAGAGGTTCCAAGGTAGAAAGTGTTAAGTATGGTGGAGAGCGGAACATTACCATTGTGAGGGCCCCCCAGTAGTACCCCTTTTCCCTGGGCGGTGACATGGGACTAGGGAACCGAAGCTGACCACCAAGGTGAAACAAGACAACAAACACAACTTCCCAAGCCAATGATCCATTATCCAAATTCAACCAATGATCCTCATCCACATGCCCAGTAAATTAAGCACAACCCTTTGCATGAAATAAGGACTAACATACCTCATGGTGGTACTTGCTTACCATCTCCCATACACTAAGTTGTCTGGATGTGATGAGTTTGGTTGATCTATAGCTGTAAGACGCAATCTAAGGGGGGCTGATGGGCTGCCATCTGTGAACATGCTGATCGTCATCATGGTCGGGATCATTGTCTCCATTGCGGGCCATGACACATGATCTCCTCTAGTTATCCCTAGGCATGGGGGGTAACAGGCATCTTGGTTCATGCCTTATTTGTAGAGCCAACAACGAGTACTTAGATATGAGAACTCTCAAGTTACATTTTAATAAATTTGAATTGCAGACTTGTATTGGAGGTGATGGAGATGTGAATGTTTGGATCCATCACATCACTTGTTCCATCATTTCTACTTTCTTTGCGGGCACAACATGCACATCAACGGCCCTTAGAGATTTGGAGTTCACTTCCACCTCGTAGGGGAGTGCAGTGCCCACATGGCATCACTTTTGGCAGAAGAAGACCAGTTAGAAATAAAGGTGATCACTCTCCACACTGTGAAATCATACCATAAATTAGAAAAGTCTAAAATGCAAGCATTTTCCTCTAATACGCAGTTGTCATTGTTTGAGAAAGATGCCAACTGCAATCAGCTTCTTCAGGAAACTGCTTACTTTTTAAAACCAGTTCGTACACAGCCTAGAAAGTCATTGTTGGACTGGTGTTTTCACACTGAATCTTGTATGACTGTAACAACAGTTGGTGATGCTCCAGGCAAATGGACAGAAGTGCAGATGCAATATCTCGAAGGAAACCTTGTGGGTAAGACAGCAGATGGCACTTCCTCATCTCTGGATATAAGCCTGTCACATGCATCCCTGGATGCAGGTGAGCATGAACAGAAACATATATTCTCAGATAGCAGCTTTTGGAGCCAAGAGTCTTGTAATTTTGAAGGTGCAGTGGAGTATGATGGTATCCTATTTTCACCCAAATTGAATAAGCTCCCTGAATTTCACATCGACGGACAGCTGTTTGATAAGCAGCATCTGTGGCATGACAATCCCACCAGACATGAGGCTGCAAATCATACTCAGCCATCCAGAATAGTCCTCAGAGCAAATATTCAGCACAAGTCATATGAGCAGCATTTTGACTTCTCAAGTGATTGCCAGGCAGAGGTTTTAGAGCTGCTAGGAAGCCCAAAAGACATCTCATGGTTTGGCGATGGTTATAACAGTCATTTTCAATCTTGGATACACAGATCCTGTAGCGGCTTTTATCAGCGCTTATGCATGATTGAAGATGTTTTTGATATGCAGGTGCCTACTTTCACTTACCCACCAGCAGTGATAGAGCCTCCAGCTTGTGAGCACTCAGACTTCAAGGCTTCCCTGTTCTGCATGATGGTTAAGCATAGAGGAAGGAGGTACTGTAGATGCTAAGATTCTGAGGTTCTCGTGCACTCCCGATAAGAGCACCTATCCCCAAGTAAAAGCCAGATGTTACTCCTTATTTTGTGCAAGATCATGTAATATGGCACTTGATGATGTATAATCCACCTATTGGAGCACCCTAGGTTTTGAGCATGGATGGGCACACTCAGATTTTTAGGGCATCTTCACAAGGCATCATTCACATTTTTCTCAAAGTCAAATGATCTTAACTTGGAAGAAAGCATTCATCGCTTTGACTGGATTAGCATGCTATATCCCTAAGAAACCCACTGGACAGTCTCAAAATCGTAGACACAAAATCTGCTAACTAGACCAGACTTTGAGAGCAAGAATTGCAGATTTCAGATCCAAGCCAGCAGTCAAGGAAAGAGGATTTGTCCCCACGGAATTGCTATGCTGGACCTACATTTTCAGGCACTGGCAGAGAATCTGGTGTTGTAACTTCTTGATTGATTCTTTCCAGTTTTGCTCAGCAATGGGAACTTAGAAGGATTCCAGTGTTTTAAGGAAGAAGTAATTGTGGCATAAGGGCATCACCATCACACTTGAAGTAACAAATCTGCCTGGTCTCCAGTACCGATAACAGTGGCATATCTAATGTTTCTGAATGGGGTATGATTTTCATGGGTAAATATGATCTGCAGAAAATAATGCTTCAGAAATTTTTCCGTTGCCATCTGTTGACAGAAGTATACCTAAGGAAGCTGAAGCACCTCACAGAAAAAGCTAAGGGCAACTCTGAAGCTGCTGATATTGTAGGACAAAGAAATGGATCTGTAAACCTTGACGTTACCACAAAGGAAGACATGGAAAAGATCTAGGATATTTGCGCTGGAAATACTTTGGTGGATCTGGGAATAAAAAGGATAATTCAAACGATCCCTGGACTAGATTTCGACATGTTTCAGGTGCAAGGACAGTCAGCACAGCCACTGTTATCGATCTTGAAGAAGCCTTTAAATGTTTTCAGAGCACTTCCCTGTTGGAGGATTTATGTCAGCTTAGGTGTGTTACAAATGACTATAAATATGTTGGATGATAAATCCTGCCAGGGACCACAAATCTGAGCCATGTTCATGCACGCGAAAATACAAAATGACTTGATCGAGGGGAAAAGGAGATTATTTGAGGAAGCATCCGGCTTATGGAGCATGATTAAAGGAGGCGCCAAGCATAAAGGGGATCTTATCAATTTGTTGAGTCAGAATTTGAAGAAGACACTTTGGTCATAAGGGTTTACACATAACAGCCAGCATATGCTCCAAAAGCAAAAGACCCCTTTGAAACTTTTGGAGGCTAGACCTTGCCACCTTGAAGTCTTCACCCTTGAATTTTGGGGCTGGTTTTGAGAGGTCGCCCCTTTCAAAGGGTTTGTGATCATTGTTTTGAGGACATTACCACCATTGGAAATCCACATTCAGAGGAAGCCTAGAGGGTTTGCTTGCAAGTTTTGAGGATTTATTGAGGATCTACACACTTTGGGGGGCAACGTTGCACCTTGGACACTCATTCTTCCCTCATTTAAGGAGACATCCCTCTCTTTGAGGGGTTCTAGGTTTAGATCAGTGTACATGTGGCTTGACCACCCGTCGTTTAGTATTTTGGATTAACTAGTTCTAGAAGAATTGTACTTTACTTTTCTTAGCCTAAATTCAATGATCTCTCATGAGATATTATTATTTTATTATAAAGGAAGGTGAGCATCACTCTATAAATGGAGATGCCCTTCCTCATTATTACTCATGGTTGGATTGGGAGAAAAATCCATTAGCATTTAAGTGAAAATCTGTTGGAGACTTTTATCTTTTTCTTTGTGCTATGGATGGCTAGCTAGAGCACTCTCATGAAGATGTTATCTTGTGGATGCTTCTCAATGAACGGATTTTCAATAGATGAATGGCTTTGTGTGTGATGTGATGAGGAAGTGGTCTCTTCATTTCCTTGTAGTAATTCATCTTGAATGGTTGCAAATGTGGTGTTCTTCACTAGTGATGGTGGTATGCCCTCTTCTACCTTCTTGGATAAATCCCTTCTCAAATACATTGGAGGAATTCTAGTGGAGAATCTTCCCCTTGACCTTCTTGAAACTTGTTGAACTACTAGGGTGATCTATTAGGGTTTGTAGTGGACAACCTAGTTATCACTTTAGTTTCACTTGTAACTTCTAAACGAGGAGCCTTGGTTGACCCCATATGCCTAATGAAAAGGCACTAGTTTCCTGTCCTTCCATCAACCTTGTTTCCTCAATCAAATTCAAAACTGTTTTGTTGGATTTACTCTTCATATCACCTTGGAATTCATTGCCCCAAAATCCCAACAATCCTATCCTAGAGAAGCCCCCCTTGAGCCAGAGGAGAGCCAACCAAAAGTGTAGAAGAGGGTTGGTGAGGTGACAGTGGCCCCCTCTTAGTTACACCAAAGCCTCACTTGAGCTTTAGGACTTTATCTCAAGAAGTGAGGGTTTGTGTGATAATAGGGTTGAAGTGTTATATTGCTTATGGAAGAAATGTGATGGTGTTTCCTTTAACGTTGTTGTGCCATTACATGTCTTTCCTTGGTATGATGGCATGTTAATGGGAGCCAAGTTGTCCTTGCAGATCATTATCCAAGCTCGGAAGGTTCAAGTCAAGATGGACCACCTCCAGTAGCCTCTAGAATATTACGGTGGGGCCACTATACTATGAGCAGATATCCACCTAACCCTTCTATGCCCACCTCTGTTGATTCAAATAAAGGAGATAGTAGGCCCTACAACCAGCTGGCAGACATGCTCAAGAGTGTCACAAATGTGAGAGGGCCAGCTCCCATTGCCACAGCACAATGATAAATACTTTCCAGCTCTATCTTAGCCATTTCTGAGGAGTCCAAGCCTTCAAATCATGCTGGCCATGGATAGGACCCTATGCAATGTGTCAATGTCGATCCTCCAATTATTGGATGGGACCCACCCCCAAATGACCATGACCAACCTCCTCCCACTGCTCGCATGGTCGCTTTTTAGGTACTTTATGCATGGGCTTGTGCCCTTTGTCTTTTATAATCTCTTGTTTTTCATTTGAGGTGTTTTCTCTTAAGTCAGCCTGTTTTTCTTGCTCTTGACATCTTGCTCATGGGTGTTCTAGCTTAAGCCAACCCAACACAACAGCACAATGATAAACACTTTCCAACTCTAGCCTTGGCCATCTTTGAGAAGCACAAAACCCCAGATCCTGCTAGCGCTGGATGGGACGTTGTGCAACCTGCCAATGACAATCTTTCAGTCACTGGATGGGGCTCACCCCAAATGACCATAACCAACCTCATTCTACAACTAGCACAGTCACTTCTTAGTGCTTTATGCTTGGGCTTCTGCCCAATGTCTTTTATGATCTGTTGTTTTTTGTTTTCACTGTTTTGGCTTAAGCCAGTCTATTTAAATTTTATTTCTCTCACCATCTAGCTCACGTGGTTTTTGGCTTAAGCCAGCCCACACAAATTTTTGTTTCATGAGCTATGCTTGTGGAGTCTACATCTGTGGCCCACTTTCTGTACTGAATCCTTGTACACACCATTTATATTAATAGTCAAAGGAAGCTTTAATTCAAAAATATATACATGTTTAATGTTATAATAATAATATATGATATAAGTACATAATAGTATATAAACATTGATATACATTGCATCTAAGCAAAGGTTCGTGAGTGCAGATATATAAGTTACATGTAGGGTTTGTATATAAGTTACATGTATATAGTGTATAATATATAATATTAATAATAATAATCTAATTTTAAGTTCACAGCCAGGCCAGACACCAAATTGGTGTATGAGACCCCCTTGTTGGTGGGACAAGGGACCCCCTCCGCGCAGCGATTTGACTGCTGAAATCTACGGAGGTGTACATACCTTACCCCCCTCTGGATTTGAACCTATGACCTCCAAGGAGGAAACACATGTTCTTAACCATTATTAATGTCTTATCATTATGTTTTAGAGTGTAAGTCTTATTATATGCATATATCGAATTTATAATGCATAATATGCATATGTTCCACACATAGTATGCACACACTCCCCCCTGCAACCCCATGCTCTCTGATTTCAAAAATGGCATCCCTATACCTGCACCCACAAACCCTGGATACTTAGAGCAAGGCTATTTATGTAGCTTGCTGATGGCAACCACAAAATTCAACCAAATTCCATAGAAACTACAACCAAACATAAAGCTTGTTAAACTTTCTGAAAACTGCCATCAGAAACAAAGAGTACATCTGTATAAAGTTAAACTTGAATAGACAATAGGGAAAAGGCCAGCGATTTAGTTATAAACCTAATAGAGATAATGAGCGCTTTAGTCATTCACACCAGTAAAAAAAATTATAAGCAAACAGAATGAAAGTAAAACTAATACCTGCACAGATTGCATTTGCTGCAAATCAGCAAGTGCCTTTGCCCTGGACTGCACCCAACACAGGAAATTACAAAGTTAGAAGCTCTTTGCTAGCTGCATTAGACACCCTTCAACACCAAGAGAGTCTTACATGCTCAAAAGAAATTAGAACAGGAAAGCAAAACCAAACTGATTCATTTGTTGCCCATCTTTCATAGTAATGAGTGTATTTCTCCAAGGAATTTTTTGCCATCTCCCTTCTCCTCTCGCATTCATCATACTGGAGATATAAGCAAACTATGAGAAACAGCAACAATTAAATGTAATGGCTAAGATTGAAAAATTCACATCAACCATCAAAAATAAATCCACACAATTGTTGATCTGGCAATAAGAGGAAAGAAGACAAGTATCGCACAACTCCTTCTTGTTTTGCTGTCTCATATCGGTTGCAGGCATAAAAACCACCTGTTCTTTCACCGTGATCTGACCAAGCACCCAGACAAAGCCTGCAGAGATTCACGAGTATTCCATACAGAAGTAAGTGATCTTCTCATAACTCATAAACACCTTTAGTTCATTAGGCATGAACAGTTATTTGCATGTAATTTGAAGCTCAAATGATGTTTTCACTCTCTCATACTTGTATAGTAGTCAACCAAATATGAACTTTATGCAATGTAACATAGTAGAATGACAAGAATTCATAACAAAAGCCAAATAACATATGTAAAACATTTAAACCTTCAAAACAAACAACATGCTATGATAAAAAGAACTTTGAAAAGTTAAATGGTTCAGTAGACATACCAGCAAAATTCGAATTTACATGGTGGTGTACAGGTAATATGCATGCAACCTTGATTTTTCTCAATTGGGCGTTTGCACTTTGGGCATGGCTTTGAATTGGCGAGTATCCTGGAATTCCATTGTTAAATCAAGGCTTCCTTAAGGAAAAAAAATATAATGTTGACTGGTCTACTTCAAAATGCCAAGACTTTGACTAAAACTAACTATATATTGCCAATATCCAGAATGAAAAAAACTCAGATTTATACTGGTAAATAACATAACAAAATACTTTGGATGGATGCAGTGGTCTGGTCCAACCAGGGAGACTGAGCGGCATTGGCCTTGGAGATGTCTGTACTCGAATTTTGGTTGCGATGATTTGGCAAGCTTTGAACTGGATCCATGAATGTCTTGAATTTAGAGTTGGGTATGGGTGAGTAGTAGTCCTTGGGCATTGAAAAGGAAGAAGAATAATTAATAATGTCAGTGCACAGCTCCAGTTCATCGCGTATAGAATTGTAGGGACCAAAACAATTGTAGAAATTGTCTTTCCCCATCTCCATAGAGGGTGAACATAAAGGTATTTTTTTTAGGCAACAAGCATTGGCAAAGAAAGAAAAGATTCTTGGATGCTGGACAAGGAGCAGCAACTACTGCATTTTAGGGTTTTGCAGGGTTTAGGGATTGATGAAGAGGAGATAGACTATTCCCCATACCCAATGGAAGGGCTTCCAGTCTTCGTAGAGGGAGGCCTCAACGTAACTATGGAGGGTTAAGCTTCTAGGCACAGGTATCAAGAGGAAGAAAGGGGCACTCTAATACTTAGCTCGAAAGCAAAGTTTAAGCCCACATTGGGAATGGGTGGAGATATGTTGAATGGAGAAGGCACTGCAGGCTCTGTCACTAGGGTAGGCATAGCCCTAAATAAATCAACAGGCCCTGTAGCTAATATGACAGGAGATGTCAATTGGGTCTAACTCGGGCAGTTCAGAGAAGTGTTATCCTCCCTACACAGGTTCAATTCTTGCAAGTCACTTGTTGAGCTCTTAATGAGCATATTTGACAACACTTTGGGCTTTTACAGAATCCAATTTACCCTGGGTACCATCCTCGGAATGAGGGCAAGTGCCTAGTGGGTTTCCCCAGGAAATGCATTACACAGAAAAAAGAAAATGATACGACAAGAGAACGAAATAAGTCTAACACCCCTTTATGTTGCTAGTTAGAAGAGACTATCCCTCTAACAAAGCGCATTGAAATGAGTTTGGCAGATTCTTCTTTGGTAAAGCAGTGGGAGGGGGCTTTGAATGGGAATGGAGGAAGTAATCGACTGCCTGGTGGTCTGAACAAGGTGAATCAGAAAGGTTCCCCAATGCAGTTAACAGGCTCCATAAAGATTTTAGGAGGAAGGGAAGAGGTGGAGAAAGTGCCCAAACCCCAGATCTCTATAGAGAGGAAGGGTCATAAGTGCATTAAGCTATCAAAGGCGAAGGAAAGGCTAGTGTTGGAGGAGGATATCACAATGGCTCAAGTGATAGACATGTCTAGTAAAACCCGAATTGGTAACTTTTATGGGAATTTCTCAACTAAAAATTCCTTGGCCCTGTGGATTGAAAGGAACTGGTCGCAGATGCTACGGCATTTGTCAAGCTTCAATACTCTGGTGCATGACTTTTTGGCATTCCACTTTCATTCCAAAGATGTCCAATTGATTATGGAGGCAAAGTGGTATTGGGGTTTGGCCTTTCTTATTCTGAAGAATAGATGATCTCCTCTTTTCGAACACAGATTAGAGTGAGTCACTGGGCATCCCATTTGGGTCAAACTACCAAGTTTAGCCTTGGAATTGCAAGTAGAGGATGTCTTCAAAGCCAATAGGAACACACTTGAACAGTGCCTAGAGTTTGACCATTAGTTCTGAACAGTGGAGTCTCACTCTATTGTTTAGATATTGTTGGAATCAAAGGTCAAGAACGGTTTAGCAAATGAAATAGAGATCGTGATGGGGAATAAGCTTATGTGCAGTCTTTGGACAATATCGATTTACCTTTTCAATGCTCTAGATGCCATGTGCACGGGCATTTAGCAGAGGTCTACGCACTAAAATTCCATCAAAAAAATGGGAATAGGAAGAAAATGATGGAGGAATGTATAGAGGAAGGGAAGGAGGTGAATAAATCTTTGGAAGTATAGGTTCAAATAGGAAAGTATCTATATTGGAAGGTGTTACACCCCAGATTCACTGCAGTGTACCCTACATGTTTTCATGAGATGTCACCACTCCGATGTGAACAAAGTGTGATCATTTCTTTGTATGTGGCCCTGATGGGATGACTTGTCATAAAAGTGTTGGTTAGAGGCTACCTAGATCCCCTCGGGTGGACGGTCATGGCATGTCCTTTTAGTCCCCATCCTCAAGGAGCTTGGTTTTATTGCTCCGAGCGACTACCCCTTGGAGGTGGTAACTCCCTCTAAAGTTGGGCCTTTATGTCCTAGGTAGGTATGGCGGCATTCTAAGGTGGATCTACTAGGATACATGATTTACAGGGTCGTAACTATTCACTTATTATTTTCTATGTAAAAGGTGATTGCACTTTGTAAGGGTTGTCACACCCATGGTTTAGCATACCTTACCCACATGGACCCTCTCTTTCTTATGTATGTACCAAATTTTGGCCATTGGAGATGACTCTGCACCTGATCATCCAGTGTCACATTTCTCGAGGCAATTTCACATCTTTTGAGGCATATCATGGATTATGAGGCATTGGTCACACTCTCGGAGGCACGGACTGGCTGCTTTCCTCCACATGGACCTCCTCTACACTTGTCATGTGTCAAATGCCAGAACGCCCCCTCCTTTGGCACTTTTTTAAAGCATTTTCTTCACTAAAGGAGGGTTGACCTTTCTTGGGGCACTTTATGACAGTTGTGGGGTTTATTTTGAGCCACTTGGATGATGTGGAGGTCACTTAAGTAACTTTGTACTTGAAGACGCTAACATGGCACTCATTCCTTGCTACGTGGAGGGGCTTTTGATCACCCTTTTGATTACATATGGAGAAAATTGAAGAAGTCGCCCACTTAGAGGGATTATTGTTGGCTTGGGGAGCTTTCCCCCTCTTTGAGGTGGACATTGGAGATAAAATGGCCAAGGAAGATTCCTTGCCATGTTTTGAGGTCCCCCAAGCCCTTTTCAAGTGGAACGTTGTACCTTGGAGCCAAATCGGTCCTCTTAGAAGCTTGATTCCATTCTGGTTGTTGGGGGTTTTATGACCCATTTTTTCACTTGGAGGGTCACTTAGCTATGGACATGGGCATGCTTTGGAGACATATTTCAAGGATTTGTGGACATTATTTGAGCACATTTTGTGGAGGTCGTCTCCTTTATGAGGGTTTTTAGCATGCAAAGCATCATTTAATTATAATTTGACTTAGTCTCCAAATTATGTGGATGACAAATCACTTTTATTTTATTTCCTTACGATTATTTTAGGGAATAAAGAATGGGATGGAATTGTGAGCCTCATCTATAAATAAAGGCACTCCTCTCATTCCAAATTGTTGTGAATTGTTGGAGATCATTATTGGAGCCATTTAATAGCAAATTTGTACTCGATGTTTTCTATTGAATTTTTAATGCTTAGCTCAAGCACATGTAGTTTCTTTCAATTTAGCATGAACTTGAACCATAAACAATGCAGCAACACAATAGTTGCAATAACCAAGATCACAAGAAGAATAACCATGCACAAGACACAAGAAGTTATCCTGGAAAACCGTTCTCAAACAAGGGAAAAACCCAGCAAACATTTGCTATAGAGTCAAGAGAAGATCACTCTTTCACCACAAACCCTAGTGCACACAAGAGGGTGCTCTATGACCAAGAAAGCTAGCGCATAAGATAAGTGCACACTTCAGACCTACAAGTAGGCATTGAGAGAATGAGACATGAATGAGTGAGTGTTCCACAATGGGGATCTAACTCTCCAATAAATACAAGACCTAGCTCATCAAATAGATGTGTCTATTGGCACAATAGGGCCGACTTGTACAACTCAATAATATAATTAATCTTTTACACAATATTGATTATCTTTACATGGTGGGGCCGACTTGTACCCTTCACAATACAAAATTAGGGTTTCACAATAATCTTACTCTTAGACAATATAGCAAGGGACCTCCCACACATCCTCTAGTGCTCTGCCACTAGGGACAAGTCCACATGTGCTCAACCACAGGGACGTCACTCTCAACAGATTAACACAACTAAATCCATAGGAGTACGATTTGGAGAGCCATCTCAAGTCAACTCAACTAAATCCATAGGAGTCCGACAGGAGACCATCTCAAGTCAGCTCAACTCAGTCCAGAGGAGCACGACAAGAGACCACACACGTCATCTCAACTCAATCCAGAGGAGTATGACTCACCCATCACATGGGTGTTCTCACAGATCATCTCAACTCAGTCCAGAGGAGTACGATCTGGAGAATGTCTCATGAAGCTGCAATCATCAACACTCCCTCTCAGCTAGGGAGGCATTCTCCACCATGCCAAGTCTCTCACAGAAGTACTCGAACTTCGACATGGCAATCGGTTTGGTGAAGACATCTGCAACCTGCTCGTGTGTAGAAAGGTACTGCACATGTACTACTTTCCTCTGCACCATATCTTTGATGTAATGGTAATGGTGTTTCAATTTATCGTGAAACACGGGATTCTTGGAGAGCTTCACACAGCTCTGGTTATCGCAATGGATAACAGTGGAATCTATCTCATGTCCAAATAAGTCTGCAAGGAGCTTGTGAAGCCACACTACTTCGCGGACTGCCACACATAATGAAATGTACTCTGCTTCTGCGGTACTCAAAGCTACAGATGTTTGTTTCCTGCTGCACCAGGAAACCATGGCAGATCCCAAAGTAAAACAACAACCGGAGGTGCTCTTCTGGTCCAACGTGCTCCCTGCCCAATCTGCATCGGCATATCCCTGCAATCTCATGTCTACACCGGAGGCATAACTCATTCCATAACCAACTGTGCCTCGTAAATATCTCAACACGTGCTTCGCTGCTATCCAGTGTATCTGTCTCGCCTGACTCATAAACTGACTGAGCATATTCACTGCATAGCATATACCAGGTTTGGTGTTAACCAGATACCAATGTTTTAAAAACCGAAACCGGTACCGGAATCGGTCGAGGGTCCAACCTGAACCGGAA
>ML783765.1:229779-247748 GCA_009831015.1 Picea engelmannii
GTGAAAGGAACTCCCTTAATGGAAACATCCCAAGGTACCTGACCTAACTATGACTCATGCAGACTCATTACATTATTAACCCACGCAGGGGTGCGGAAATTTCGTTTACAAAATTTTAGTGCTGGGGCATCAGATGCCCAAGTAGAACCAATACTGTCTTCAACATAGATGCATACTTCGTGGCACATGAGTTGACCCCTAGCTAAATAGGCGGTCAACATGTCCAAAGGATGGTGCCAAGTGCAGTGGACCGATTAGAGATTTCCCAAGAGTTGGAACTCTATAAGAGGTCCATTGGCTTATTTGGGTTTGACATGGCCATAAATGACAGGAAGAACATAATGCCAAGTAAGTTTCACCTTGTTTTAACTTTTAATTTTCAAAATTCGTTTTTCAAATTTCAATTTATCAGATTAATCATTGATCTTCTTAAGTTGTTTCTTTGATTTAAGCTAAATCATTGTCTTCTCTTATGTTTCTCTAATTCGTTGTAAATACTTGGTGGGAAAACTATGGTGCAAAGGTACCTATACTATAGAAGATGGAAATTCGGGAGCTTAGCCAGACATGTAGCTCTTCTGGTTGTGAGGGCAACTGGAGTGTATTTGAAAAAGTACACACCGAAAAGCGCAACAGGTTAGAGAATTTCAAATTAAATTTTAAATTCATTATAAAATTATAAATTATTAAATTGTCATATAAATTTTATGCTCCTTAACATTCTAATAAATTAATTTATGATCCTCCTACAAGTTGGATACCCCACGCCTTAATAATTTGGTCTACGTCTACTACAATCTCAGGCTGTGGGTGAAGCAGCTTGAGAAAAAACCCGATGCGAAGGCCATTTCAATGGATGGGATTGACACCACTACTGCATGGAAGGTGGAGGTAGAGGAACCTATTATTGAGACCGCCCTTGATTGGCTAGAGGAGGATAGTGATGATGCTCATGGTATCTTTGAGGAGCTGGATCAGGATGGTCCAAAGGATATTCAATTTCACGTCAAGTCTCTAAGTGTGCCACCAGCAGAGCCACAGTCACAGTCAAAGGGAGATAGACCTAGTGGTAGCACTAGCAGTCTACCTACTCTACCTTCTTCTAGAGGACATCAGTCTCGAGGGTCTTCTAGTTATTCTAGAGGACGTTTGACTCCAATACGAGGCCCACAAGCCTCAAGGGAACCTACTCTTAGTGCTAGACGAAAAGCACTTTCTGCAACGATTACCTTTGCCCGTAAAAGGGGTAGAGCCAGAGGGAATCAATACTTTATTAACTTTATGTTGAAATTAGTGTAGTTGCAAGAGCCATTCTCTAGAAGGATGGCATAAGACCCTAGCTGAGATCTAGGGCCCCCAATACACTCCTGGGGTTCTTGGTTTGGGACCAAGCAGTTAGAGCCATGGCAAAAGACCCTAGTGAGGGCCCCCAGTGTATTGTTGGGGTTCTTGGTCAAGGAACAAGTAGTAAGTCCCTAGATGTGTTCTAGAGCCCCTTGATGTGTTCCAGGGAATCCTTGCTCGGTGCTTGAATTGATCCTTGGATGTATTCCTTGGTGGTTGATGATATAAGTCCCTAGATGTGTTCTAGGGCCCCTGGATGTGTTCTAGGGCCCCTGGATGTGTTCCAGTGGATCCTTGCTTAAATGCTTGGGTTGATCCTTGGTCTTGTACCATGGTGGATAAAGACCCTAGATGTCTTCTAGGGCCCCAAATGTGTTATGGGGTATCCTAGTCTGGGACCAGGTGGTTCTTGGTTGAGTACCAAGATGTGATGATGTGTGATCTTCTTCTTCTCTCCTGGAATGGTCCATGAGACCTAGGAGCAGCTAGAAGATGGACATGACCACATCATTGATTTTTCCTCTTATGCAGGGATGATAAAAGCTTATAAGTTATCATGAGACTTATGTGGACAGTTTGTCATTGAAGAAGACCCCTTTGACTTTGTCTTGTAGCCTCCCCTTGCTTGAATCTCGTTCCCCTTCTTGTTTATGTGGTGTAGGTCTTTTATAAGTCACTTTGACCTATTAGACTTTCTAATTAATATTTTTATTAATTAAAAATATTAATTATTATTTTTATTAATTATTTTAATTATTAGGTTTTTAATTAAACCTAACCCTAACCCCTTCCTATACTATAAAAGGAACCTCACCCCTCAGTCTCTCAACACATTCATCCATCCTCACTCTCTTCTCATGGTCTAATTTTTTCTGCGGCTATGTTGTTCAGTTTGTTCTTGTGGGGGCGGCCTCCTTGGAGCTTCCTCTCTCACTGATTTCAGGTGTGGCCTCCTTAGACTTCTCCCTCTTGCTGGCTGGGAGTTTTATTGTTGGTGTCTTATGTAACACCTTGTTTCCCCCAGTCTGTAAAAATAACTATATTGGCCAAGAACTATGGCAAACTCCAAGATGTGAATGTGTGATTTGACGGACCTTGTATAAAGGGCCGACGAATGTAAATGATGTATATATATATATATTGCATAACTGCTGAGAGGGGGATGTGCTGAAAAAGAGACCACGATGGCTGATGAAAGGTGGTGGAAGGCACCTGGAATGGTGGCGTTAACTTCCACCGAACCAATACCGTGTTGGTCTTTACTGGCCCAAAGACCAAAGCTGCTCTCTAGCCCTGGAATGAATTACTCGCCGGGATGGTAGGTGGGGAGGCTCCTCGTGAGTTAAGGAGGGGATGGGGGTGAACCGCCCATCCGTAGAAGCCCTCAGACCTGACCACTGCGGGGGAATTCGCGCCACACGCAACCTTGCAGACAAAGCAAGAAAGGAAGTGTGTGGAGGGGGATGCGATGGGGATCGCGGAAGAGGAACCAGAGAAACTCCGAAAATACAGGGAGTCATGAGCAGAGGAGAAGGAGAGTAACCTTCGTCCTGGACTTCCGACAAGAAGGAAGCAAGAGATTGAGTCTCAAAGCATCGTGGTCTAGCTCGGGGGTGGCTAGTGGTAAATCCATTTGGAGTCGCTGAGCCTACGGTTGGGTGGAAACGAGCACCCCTCTCAGCAGTCATGCCACACTTGGTGTTCTTTCTGATAAGTGTTTACATCTCGCATCTTGAATTAAATATAATGGATGCATACTCATGTTTGTACACTTATAAATGATTGATTTCTGTATAGAAGTGTTTGCCTGGTATTTCGATCAGCAACAAGGAATGCGTGCTTATACTTATATGACTATAATCGATTTACGTATAGAATGTATAAGTTCAGATTCGAGCTCGTTCCCTCGAGAGTTGTCCCATGTTCATGACCCATGACATGCCCTGGTTTGTTTTCCCGAAGGCACCTCCTTCTGGGAAGCTCCATCACATTCCAGAGCCGGAGTGAGTTTTTGGAAGGGACTACCGTTTTTAAGTAAATACTTAAGCTTACCTCACCCCTGTCACAGAGTTCGTAGCTCGATAATTTAAGAAGGCCTTTCAGTCAGGTCACCAAGCCTGGTAATAATTACCCAAGAATCCGTTGAAGGATTTTATGGCCTAAGTTTGGAAACCTTGCACCAGGAAGAATGGCTCCCTAAGTTTTGGTGTTTCGGTGTTTCGGCTTCCGGGATATCTAGAGGTAAGTTTCCTTGTACTCGCCAGACACGAAATCCCGAAGTATGAAACCCCGAAAAGGTCTAGCGTGGATTAGAGTCTTGATGTTTCAGTGTGTCGACACCCGGGATACCTAAGGGTAAGTTCTCTTGTAATCGCCAGTTGCGAAATCCCAAAGTATGAAACCCCGAAAAGGTCTAGCGTGGATTAGAATCTTGATGTTTCGGTGTTTCGACACCCAGGATACCTAAGGGCAAGTTCTCTTGTAATCGCCAGTTGCGAAATCCCGAAGTATGAAACCCTGAAAAGGTCTAGCGCAGATGAGATACAATGTTTCGACACCCGGGATATCTAAGGGCAAGTCTCTTGTACTCGCCAATCCCGAAATCCCGACTTGAGAAACCCCGAAATGATAATAGCGTGACTAGAGTTTGATGTGACGGCATTTCAGCACCCGGGATACCTAAGGGTAAGTTCTCTTGTAATCGCCAGTTGCGAAATCCCGAAGTATGAAACCCAGAAAAGGTCCAACGCGAATGAGATACGGTGTTTCGGTGTTTCGGCACCCGGGATATCTAAGGGCAAGTCTCTTGTACTCGCCAGTCCCGAAATCCCGACTTGCGAAACCCCGAAATGATAATAGCGTGGCTAGAGTTTGATGTGTCGACGTTTCGGCACCCGGGAATCCTAAGGGTCAATTTCTTGTATTCGCCAATTACGAAATCCAGACTTGCGAAACCCCGAAATGAACTTAGCATTGTGTGTGTGTGTGTGTGTGTGTATATATCGGCGTTTCGGAGTTTCGGCTCCCGGGAAGCTCAGATACGAGACCTCTTGTCATCGCACATCGCGAAATCCCGACTTGTGAAACCCCGAAATGAGCGTAGCATATATACATGAGCTTCGGAGTTTCGGCTCCCGGGAAGCTCAGATACGAGACCTCGTCATTACACATCGCGAAATCCCGACTTGCGAAACCCCGAAGTGAATTGAGTGGATATATGAGCTTCGGAGTTTCGACTCCCGAATATCCTAGATGCGAGGCCCCTCGTCCTCGCATATCGCGAAATCCCGATGTGAGAAACCCAGAAATGGTGTAGCGTGGCTAGAGTTTGGTATTTCGGTGTTTTGGCACTTGGGATACACAAGGGCAAACCCCTTGTCTTCACATATCGCGAACTCCCGACTCGCGAAACCCCGAAATGAGCCTAATAGATATATGGGTTTCGGTGTTGCGGCACCCAGGAAACCGAAGAGTATGAACCCTCGTCTCCATGCATCGCGAAATCCCGGTACGCGAAGTCCCGGTAGGTGAAATCTCGGAGCAGGCTTGATGTGAATAGGATTTCGGGTTTCGGGGTGTCGAAGGATTTGACTCCCTTGCATTTTCGAACTCCTGGTGTCCAAAGTCCCGAAATGCGAAAGGCGCCTCTTGACTTAGCCCGGGGTCACAACCGATGGACACGTGGAAGTAAACCCTACACTTGGTGTGTGAATTGTACACGACGGACTTTCAACAAAAGAACCCGTGAATTGGTTGGGTGAAGATCCCGATTGGAAGACCTAGCCTACGCCAGAACCTTGTAAGAATTCGGGAACTCTGTCCCTCGACAACGAAGAAGAAAGAAAAAGGCGAAAAATCTTAGCTCCCGTAGTGGGTGTGTTACATCTTAGTTCCCTCTTGTTGGGTTATGGTGTTGCGGCCTTCCCTCTTGCTATGTTAAGGTGGAGTGGACCTCCCTCAAGCTGGTTAAGGTGTCACGGCCTCCTTCGAGTTACTCTTCTAGTTGTCGTTGGTATCTCTAAGGCTATCGTTGCCTCCTAGACAACCCTTGGCTCCTCTTCAAGTTGTTGCTAGTGTCATTTCTTGCTAATTCCTGCATGCTACCTTTGTCTACCAGATTCTGTTGTAGGGTTTGACAAGCCCTAAGTTGTTGTAGCACTACAGTTCATATTGGACAGCTTTCGTTTGAGCCTATAATGTTGTCTTTGAGGTTTTTATATCAGCCCTACTTATGCTGATTGGTCCTTGAGTTCTTCTTGGCAAACTGTCCACTTAGATCATGATGATATCAAACTCTTGAGGGTTTTGATCCATGACCTTTAACAACTTTTTCTGAGCATATCAAAAGAGGACAACAACAAAGCATCTAAGGTAAATTTGTTCGTGAGGTAATGTTTAGTTATTGGTTTGCTTATTATCAGATCTAATTATGTTAATGTTCAGATTTTTTATTGCTTATGATCAAATTAGTTCATGCTTAAATCTAGCCTAGAATTGTTTCCTACATGCTCAGATCTATTGTATTGTTTCTGTGTTTAATCTACTACAGAAATTGTGTTTTGCTAGCTAATCTATATCTACAGTAGTGAATAAATTGAAAAGAATATTACTGTTTTCGTTTTCCCTTAAATTTTAACATGGTATCAAAGCTTAGGGCGTGAAAAGAAAAGAGCTCAATAGTGGCAGACTTTTGAACCTGCGTAGATCCACTTTTAAGGGTTTGTTTTGCAGATCAACAATAAGCCTATTTCATAATCAAATCTTGAAATCAGCATGGCTTCATCTTTAGTCAAAGCAAAAGATAGGCTTGAAGGGGCCTCCAACTTCAATGCTTGGAAGGCTAGGGTGTTTAATATCCTAGAAGAATGTGACTTGGATGAGCAGTTTACCAAGGTGATAGAAGAACCTACTTCAAATACAGGAAGGGCAGTTTATAAGAAGAGGCAAGCAAAAGCCAAGAGGGTTATCTTTGACTATGTTAAGGATAGCATGATGCCTCTTATTGGTCATCTGAGGACAGCTAAGGAATGCTTTGATGCCCTAGCAAATCTATATGAAAATAAGGCCCCAACTCAGAAGAGGATATTGAAGAAACAACTACGTACATTAAAGATGGGGAAGAATGAATCTATCTCTGCCTTCTTTTCCAAAATTGCTCAAACAAGAGATCAACTTACAGCAATTGGAATTGCAGTGGATGATGATGACCTTGTACAAACAGCAGTTGATCGTCTCCCTGACTCATGGGAGACATTTCTCTCATCAGTCAACGGAAGAGAAGTTCAACCCAACTTCGAGAGATTATGGCATGATTACCTGGAAGAAGAAGGTAGACTTAAAAGCAAGAATGAACCCTCAACGGTAAGAGATCATGCTCTTTCAGTCAAAGCCAAGAGATGGAATAAGTTTCCTCAGCACAAAGGCAAAGGTAAGAAACCCCAATGTAAGCACTCTCACTTTCACTCTCATTTATCTAAAATAAGATGCTTTAACTGTAAAAGGCTAGGTCATTATGCAAAAGACTGCAGGAACCCTCCTTCACAGCAGAAGCAGAGTGGAAAATTCCATGCTTCAGTTGCAACTGAGGAAGAAGAGCCTCAAAGAAGAACCAAAGCTGCTACTAAAGAGCGAGAATAATGCAGAGAATGTTATCTTGTCCCATCCCTCTCTGGTACTATCACCAAGTCGAAAGAAGTTTGGTTAGTGGACAGCGGGGCCTCCAAACACATGACAGGCTTCAAACAGAACCTTGTGAACTATCGAGATAAGAAGTTCAATGTGAAGGTAGAATTGGGTGATGATGGCACCTATGACATCAAAGGATTTGGATCAGCATCTTTTCAGCTTCAGACAGGTAATGTATTTCATATCGATGAAATTCTTTATGTTCCTGGATTAATGAAAAATCTTATCTCAGTTGCAGTTCTAGAAAGCCAAGGGTACTCAGTAGCCTTCTCCAAAAGGGAGTTTGAGCTCAACCATGACAATCGGAACTCGAGAGGGTGGACTTTACAAAATCATTGGTCAAGTTATTCAAGCATTAGCTCACAAGATGATCAACCCCTGTGAGCTATGGCACAGAAGGTTTGAACATCTCAACTACAATGCTCTCCCAGGTTTGTAAAAAATGGTAACAGGTATGCCAGTTTTTTTATTTGAGCAGGATAGTGTTTGTAGAGGTTGTGCTCTTGGTAAAAATACAAAGAAATCCTACCCCCACAGTAATAGAAAAACTAACGACATATTAGATCTTATTCATTCGGATCTGTGTGGACCTATGACTGCTCCTTCAATGAATGGTTGTCTTTATTATATCATTTTTATTGATGATTGTTCTTGTAAAACTTGGATTTATTTTTTGAAAACTAAAGATTAATCTTTCACTAAATTTCAGAATTTTAAGAATCTTGTTGAGAATTAGACAGGTAGACACATCAGTGTTTTTAGAACAGACAATGGAGAAAAATTTGACTCCCACAAGTATGATTATCTCTGCCAGACTTCCAGGATTAAGAGGGAGTTGACTGTGCCTTATAATCATCCGCAGAATGGGGTTGCAGAAAGAAAGAACGGGACAATTTGTGAAGCAGCCATAACGATGATATATGATCAGAATCTTTCGTTGTCTCTTTGGGCCGAAGCTGCAAGCACTGCAGTCTATATTCAGAACAGGTATCCTCACAAATCCCTAGAAGAGAAAACTCCAGAAAAAGTCTTCATCGATAAGAAGCCTTCAGATGACCATTTGAGAATCTTTGGCAGTCTTGTCTACATTCATATACCTAAAGAAAAGAGGACTAAGTTAGAGCCCTCCTAAAGGAAAGGAACTTTTGTGGGATACGATGAGACCTCAAAAGCATATAGAATCTATGTACCAGGGCAAAAGTTCATTGAGGTGAGTAGAGACGTGACCTTCCATGAGGAAGCGGCCTTTCGTCATTCCAGAGAACTTCCATGTGATACAGAGGAGTAGGAAGCTCCATCTCCAGAACCTTCAGATACACCACTTCCAGATGAGCAGATAGAGGAGGCCAGAGAGCTTTCAATGGATCCCATAAGGGATTTTGTTGAGTTTCCCTTAGAAAAACCTCCTGTCAAAAGGAAGCCAGCTTGGTGCCGTGAAATTCTAAAGGAAGCAGAAAAGTATGCAGCACCTAAAGGTACCTTCAGAAAAAGCAAGAAACCAGATAAATACTCAGGTCTGATAGCTCAGCTGAATCTTGTGATTGACTCAGAACCTTCCACTTTTGAAGAGGCTACCAAACATAAAGTGTGGAAGGATGCCATGATAGAAGAGTACAAGTCAATATTAAAAAATGATGTATGGGAAGTGGTCCCAAGACCTCAAGGCAAATCAATAGTAACCTCTAAATGGCTTTACAAAATAAAGCATGCAGCAGATGGCAGTGTTGAAAAATTCAAAGCTAGATTTTTGGCTCGTGGCTTCTCTCAGAAAGAAGAAATTGATTATGACGAGATCTTTGCTCTTGTCGCCCGGTATACTTCTATCAGAATCATTATCTCTCTTGCTTAAGTTTTTGATTGGAAACTTCACCAAATGGATGTTAAGACTTCCTTTCTTAACGATGAAGTTGAGCAAGAGGTTTATATCGAGCAGCCTGAGGGTTTTGTGATCCATGGGAAAGAATCCCATGTCTGCAAACTCAAGAAAGCCTTGTATGAATTGAAACAAGCTCTGAGAGCTTGGTATGGAAGAATTGATGGTTTTCTTCAGAATTTTGGGTTCTCCAAGAGTATAGGAGATCCTAATCTTTATATAAAGATTGTGAAGAATCATCTTGTCATCTTGGTTTTATATGTGGATGATTTATTCCTTACTGGAGAGGAACATCTAATAGCCCGGACTAAGAGGGAGTTATCCGCAGAATTTGAAATGAAGGACTTGGGTCTTGTGCATTACTTTCTTCGCTTAGAGGTGTGGTAGAAACTGGGTGAGATCTTTCTCTCACAAAGCAAGTATGCAGTTGATGTGCTTCGCAGATTTGGCATGTTGAACTATAAGTCCATGACCACACCTATGATTTCTAACCTGAAGAAGTTACATGATCAAGCTACAGGTTCAGATCCAAAAGACCCCACCGTATATCGTCGGATCATTAGGTCCTTGATGTATCTAGTACATACCAGACAAGACATCTATTACACAGTGAATGCCCTCAGCCAGTTCATGTGTGAACCAAAACATATTCATATGGTTGTTGTTAAGCATATTCTCAAATATGTCCGAGGGACTATAGCCTATGGGCTCAGATACACTTCCAGTGGAGGTCTAATGCTTCATGGATATACAGATTCATATTGGATGGGCAGTACAGTGGACCGAAAGAGCACTTCCGGATATTGTTTCAGTTTGGGTTCAGCTATGATCTCCTGGTCCAGTAGGAAGCAGGGCTCCATAGCCCAGAGCACTGCAGAGGCAGAATACATTGCTACAAGTGCTGCTAGTAGAGAAGCAGTGTGGCTCAGAAAGCTACTCTCATATTTGCTTAGTGCTGAGTTGGAACCCACAGTAATTCACTGTGATAACCAGAGTTGTATAAAGCTCTCCGAGAATCCAGTGTTTAAGGACAAATTGAAACACATTGAGATGAGATATCACTATGTTCGAGACATGGTGCAGAAGAACATTCTCAGTATTCAATATGTTCCGACGACGGACCAAACAGCAGATATTTTGACCAAGCCTCTGTCATTGACAAAGTTTGTGTACTTTCGAGACAAGCTTGGTGTTGTTGAGAATGCCTCTCTTGCTAAGAGGGAGTGTTGAAATTAGTGCAGTTGCAAGAGCCATTCTCCGGGAGGATGGCATAAGACCCTAGCTGTGATCTAGGGCCCCCAGTACACTCCTGGGGTTCTTGGTTTGGGACCAAGAAGTTAGAGCCATCGAAAAAGACCCTAGTGAGGGCCCCCAGTGTATCGTTGGAGTTCTTGGTCAAGGACCAAGCAGTAAGTCCCTAGATGTGTTCTAAGGCCCCTAGATGCGTTCCAGGGAATCCTTGCTCGGTGCTTGGATTGATCCTTGGATGTGTTCCTTGGTGGTTAATGATATAAGTCCCTAGATGTGTTCTAGGGCCCCTGGATGTGTTCCAGGGAATCCTTGCTTAAACGCTTGGGTAGATCCTTGGTCTTGTACCTTGGTGGATAAAGACCTTAGATGTGTTCTAGGGCCCCCAGGTGTGTTATGGGGTATCCTGGTCTGGGACCTGCTGGTTCTTGGTTGAGTACTAAGATGTGATAATGTGTGATCTTCTTCTTCTCTCCTGGGATGGTCCATGAGACCTAGGAGCAGCTAGAAGATGGACATGACCACATCATTGATTTTTCCTCTTATGCAGGGATGATAAAAGCTTATAAATTATCATGAGACTTATGTGGACAGTTTGCAATTGAAGAAGACCCCTTTGACTTTGTCTTGTAGCCTCCCCTTCTTGATTAATGTGGTGTTGGTCTTTTATAAGTCACTTTGACCTATTAGACTTTCTAATTAATATTTTTATTAATTAAAAATATTAATTATTATTTTTATTAATTATTTTAATTATGAGGTTTTTAATTAAACCTAACCCTAACCCCTCCTATACTATAAAAGGAACCTCACCCCTCAGTCTCTCAACACATTCATCCATCCTCACTCTCTTCTCATGGTCTGATTTTTTTTGCGGCTATCTTGTTCAGTTTGTTCTTGTGGGTGCAACCTTCTTGGAGCTTCCTCTCTTACTGATTTGAGGTGCAGCCTCCTTAGATTTCTCCCTCTTTCTGGCTGGGAGCTTTATTGTGGTGTCTTAGTTCCCTCTTGTTGGGTTATGGTGCTGCGGCCTTCCCTCTTGTTGTGTTAAGGTGGAGCAGACCTCCCTCTAGCTGGTTAAGGTGTCGCGGCCTCCTCCTAGTTCCTCTTCTAGCTGTCGTTGGTTTCTCTAAGGTTGTTGTTGCCTCCTAGGCAACCCTTGGCTCCTCTTCAAGTTGTTGTTGGTGTCATTTCTTGTTGTCTCCTGCATGCTACCTCTGTCTACCAGATTCTGTTGTAGGGTTTGACAAGCCCTAAGTTCTTGTAGCACTACAATTCATATTGGACAGCTTTTGTTTGAGCCTATAATGTTGTCTTCAGGGTTTTTATATCAGCCCTACTTATGCTGATTGGTCCTTGAGTTCTTCTTGGCAAACTGTCCACTTAGATCATGATGAGATCAAACCCTTGAGGGTTTTGATCCACGACCTTTAACAGCTTTTTTTGAGCATATCAAAAGAGGACAGCAACAAAGCATCTAAGGTAAATTTGTTCTTGATGTTCAGTGATTGCTTTGCTTATTACCATATCTGATTATGTTAATGTTCAGAATTTTTATTGCTTATGATGAGATCAGTTCATGTTTAGATCTAGCCTAGAATTGTTTCCTACATGCTCAGATCTATTGTACTGTTTTTGTGTTTAATCTACTTCAGAAATTTTGTTTTGCTTGTTGATCTAAATCTACAATAGTGAATAAATTGAAAAGAATATTACTGTTTTCGTTTCCCCTTAAATTTTAACACTTTATTTACTTGATTTCATTGTAGATTACTCATGAGTCATCATGACGATCATGAGATACATTTATTATATTTTTTGATGACTCAGGAATTAGGATTCAGGACATGATTCATTTTTTATGCGTGATGTATCACTAGACATCTTATATATCTTATATATCAGTTTTATTTCCATATTCATGTGGCAATCTGTCTATTTGATGCTATTGTTTCTTTAAATGTTTCAAAATTTTAAAACAAATGAATATTTTTGTACTTTTTTAAGTTTGTCGATATATTGTCGATGTTTTCGCGATAAATCCGAAACGATGTTTTCTAGACCCCGGTGATTTTTTCACCGATGCGATTTTTTCAACTTTGATTTGTACATTTCTTCATTACTCATAAATGTATAGACATCAACTTTGCTAAGCAACTAAACCTTGTGTACCCCATTAAGGACCTCACAGTTACAACCGATGATGGACAGAAGGTCAAGGGATTCGGAAGATATCATAAAATCCTTGTTCAAATTCAAGCATTGGAACTACAAACAAGATTCTATTCTCTACCACTCATTGAGATGGATATGGTACAAGATGTTGAATGGCTAATGCAATTGGACACTTATACCACCAACCTCAAAGAATGGTTCGTGGAATTTCACTAGCAAGGACAACCTTCTAAATTATACAGGGTTCAAAGTTCCCATCACAAAAAAAGTGATTTACAACTAATAAAAAAGGGGCAAGAAACACAAAGGAAAATACCATAGTGAAAGCAAGGGAAGTATGTTAGAAAGGAACATCACGGTTTCATGTTTAACAACCAGGTCAAAAGATTTCAGAATATGATGCACGCACTACAAAGGAACTTCACAAGCACTCAAATAAGGGACCAAGTCAAACCTCTACAACCAAATAAAGATGATGCCACCAAGAAAACATGCTCAATTACATAGAATCCTATTAACTATGCTTTAATGACAAAGCATTCTTCAAAGGGGTGGCAAAGTAACAAACATAATAATATTAAATAATGACAATAATCGTAATTAGGTTAATGAAAACTCAACAACCACACACCCCTTCACCTCGTGACTAGTCAATGTATATTTATGCACCATCATGAGACTCATTTTAATCATCAATTCATATCAATCATTTATTATTCAATACTAAATTATATACTTGCAGAAATATTATGTCTATCTCATAATAAACAAGAAATATTTAATCCACAACCTCACTAATTAATTTTGGTTATCTGGGTTTCATAATTTTTTCAGGGGGACTACACCTCTGCATTGGGGATTTCAACATTTTGCACCATTTCTACTTAAGTTTTAATTTTCATCTGTTCTCATTTCAGCTTGTACAATCCCTCCCTACACGAACTATAGGGACTCATAGAGACAAGAATTTAAAAAAAAAAAAAAAAAAAANACTAGCAAAAACCCAAAAACAAAGTGAAGTCAGCCCAACCATGTGAAAGTCGACTTGAGCCCCCCTAGTGGAAAGTCAGCCCCAAAGAAAAAGAAAAGGAAGTGGCCCTTCTCAAAGAAAAATAGATATATGTGAGCAAAGCAAAATGCATAGAAAGCCAATAACACATGTAAGAATATATGTAAACCCAACTCATCACGATTCATAAGACCACTTGAGTGAATAATAAATTCGCTTGACTAAATAATTAAGAATAGCTGGCATATTACAAAAGGTCACCTCTAAATGACCAAATAGTATAAATAGAGAAGAATATTTGGCATTTTGTCTTATCACATTGGAGATCTCTCTCCTTGTGGCAAGTTGACTATTTCCTAGCTCTTGAGATCAACCCTTGGTGTATTATGCCTTGATTATATAGAGCAATATATTTGTATATTCTTGGTGTCTCTTTCTCTCCTTTGTTTACGTGGATTTATTTAATTGATAATCGAACCTATTATTCAATTCTAATATGGTATCACAGCTTATGGGTTGAGTGTTTTAAAAACAGGCCAAACCAGAACCAAAACTGGTTGGTTTAGCCAGTTTGGCCATAATTTCAGATAGACTAGCCTTTGAACCAGTTCGAGGATTGGTTTTGTACCACAACTAGTTCAACCAATTCTATTCTTAACCAACATGGACCCACCTACGACAAAAAACAAAATAGAATTTAAAAAAAAATGGCAAATAAAACTTAAACCCCCTACACGCCCCCTCCAAACCCTATCACAATCTTATATAAGAAAACTTTGCATATTTGGTGTCTAATGCTTTGGATTTACATTGACATACATGAATACGTATTTTTTTTATTAATTTTCTTATATTTTATGTATCCTTTAGTAAACTAGTTCACCAACTAGTTCGGGACGGTTTTCAGTTCCAATCCAATGAAACCCTCAATTGATTCTGACTTTGGTTCCAATTTATAAAACAATGGGTTGAATTCCCCTAGTTTTTGGTCCTAGCTACTACAAGGCATGGTTGGGAGGCTGTTGTGACACAAGAAGACTCAAAATACGTTTGCACTCCTGAAGATCAAATTTTCAAAGAGGATTGGCTAAGTTTGGCTACATTTGGCTTGGCAGGGCTTGGATTAAGGTGTTGTAGAAGGAGGACTTCCAAAACCTTGGCACATTGTTAAGCAAATCTGAATACTCTGTAGTATGGGTTCAAGGCAAAAGCCTATGACGCTCAATGGGGACAATTATGGCATGTGGGCTCAAGATATGGAGATTTTGCTAAGAAGCAAAAGGTTGTGGCAATATAATAAGGGTGCTATACCTAAAACCATTAATGAGAATGTGAAGTTCAAGATCATAAGTAAGAATGACGAGAACCTACATTTCAAGGGAGATTTTATGTCACACCGTTGAGAGAGATTCTTTGAATGAAGTCTAGCAAATGCTAAAGAATTCATTTGATAAAGTCAATGAGAACCGAGTTGGGTTTCTTGAGAAAGAAATCATCACTCTAGACTAACTTTCGTTTGACAGTATTAAGGATTATCTAGCCCTTGAGAGAATTGTTGATGAAGCTAGAACAGTGTGGGAAAGAATTCAAGAAGCAGGAACGATAGTTAATAGGATTGATTCTTGTGAATTTGAGGGCATGTTGTCGTCCTTATACACACCTACAAACGTGGAGAAATCTCCAACCCGCTTGGTGTGTCCTTGGAGGCACAAGCCTAAGTCCAAACCCACTGTCACCTCGATTTGGACTTCTTTCGTCTAGGCTCACTCCTAGGGAAACCAAGAGAGGTAGACCCTACTTAACTATGTTAAGGTTGATTAAATGATCTAGGAGTTAATTTTAGTTCTTAGATTATGGAGACTCAACCCAAATGACAAGCAGTCAATGCAATGCAACTCTTCAATGACAAGCACACCCCTTATTTTCTAAATAATATTAAGACCAATGCCTAAAGATAAATAAATGGAGTCAATGAGAGATAGAACAAATTACGATTATACAAAAAATAAACAATGCTATGGGATATCCACAATGAGTAGAAGAAATTACTTTGCACTTAAACCAATTATGAATATTATCTACAAATTGAAATACAACATGAAATATATATATATATACAATGAAATGAACAACTAAATGATTATACAACTATATCCAAAAGAATAAAGAATACTTTAACCAAATAAGAAGTGAAGCATCAATACATGAAATACCCACAACAAGAGATAACTTAAAATGACTTGAAAAGTAAAATTACTTTGAAAGTAAAACACATGGAAAGTAAATTGCCTTGAATAAAAATTGCACAACTTAAATGAAAGATAATTGAACTTGAAAGTGCAAAAGTTGTGAATGTAGTAAGTTAATTTTAGAAGATTTTAGGTCTCTCTTTAGTTAGGGGGAATTAAAATGTGAGAGATACAAGCCTAGACTATGTGTCTACCCCAAATCCCTATCCCTTCAACCAAAAGGAAATGTTGGGCGCTCAAGAAGAAGGACAAACAAGGTCCTTCCCTAGCTCCACAGGTCAGATCCAGAATGCTTGGGCGCTCAAGCAGGGAGGACACTTAGTGTCGTGAAGTCGTCCTCGACTTCCACCCCCTGTAGAAGTCACCATATTTTGGTGATTGAAGAAGGTAATGGATTGGGTCCCTAATTAGTCTAGATATGATTACTTCCCAAAAGCAAAATCAAGCTAAACTAGCCTAATTAATCTAGATTTGTTTTAAGCAAATTTGAAAGACTAAACTAGCCTCACGATATTGCAAGGTTGGCAGAGCCAAACACAATGCAAGGTGTGGGCTAAAATAAAATAATTGAATGACTTGAAAAGAAAGGAAGCAAGAGCCTAACCACACAACTTTGTCTTAATGACAAAGGTGGGCAAAAGAAATAAAGAACTACTCAACCTCACAACAATGACACAAGTTGGAGGACAAGCCTACCGGTTTCGTGCCAAGGTGGATGAAATAATAAAGAATAACTTGAAAGGGAATTAAACCTAGCTACACAACCTTCTCTTTAAGAGAGAAGTGGGGCAAACAATGAAATACAAAACAGAAAATTAAAATGATCTAGCATTACGATGTTACATGGATTGGCATATAGCCAAATCACTTTGCAAGGTGTAGGCAACTAAACTAATCTACAATACAGATTTTTAACTTTAAGTGAAAGAATGCAAGCCCAAGAGACTCTCTTGGGTTGCTTACAATGTTAAGAAGATAGAGAGAAAGAAGAGGCTTGATGCCCTAGATTTAGGAAGCTTTCTTGAAGTGTTTTGAGTGGCAAGTATGCTGAAATCCTCTTCAAAACCTGCAAATAACCTGGAAAAAAAAAACATCAAACTATTCTTGCTGGAAATTGCTAAAAATGGCTCAAACAAATGATTTTTTGGAAATATGATATTTAGAAATTTGAAATAAAAAAATCTGAACATGAAAATATATGTTAGATTAAAGATAGTAAAGAAAACTGATAAAAGATGGCTGAAAATAGAATAGAAAATTTTAGAAGCTTGGAATGGCTTGAAAGAAAGGATTTCCGGATCTGAAATCCACCTTCAAAGACCATAGCCAACCTGCAGATTTTGCAAACCCTTGCTACAAAACACACAAGAAGGTGAGAATGCTCCATATATTTGTAAAATACTTTGCAAATGAAATAGAAACAACCCACCAAAACCAATGATAATACTATCACTAATCTATCCCAAGCAAAATAATCCCAAGCAAAATACTTTGCTTGGGTCTTCAAATGGAAATGAAGGGAAGCAAATGCAAGGAAATAACTAGCAGCAATGTTACCTCATACACAACAAAAAGGAAGGGCCCCGAGAATACTCCAAGTGACCAATATATCCTCCAAAGCTTCAAAAAAAATTATTATCCAAGAGAACTTGCCAAATGGCACCAAAGACCATCAGATAAAATGGAGAGAAAGGGGGAAGAGTTGGGAGAAATTTGGGCATAGTGGAGTTGCACTGAGAAAAGATATCAAAATGAGTAGGGGTAGGCTTTCTTTTATACTTGGGAGAGAGGAAAAGTCTCTCTTGGATGAACTTCCAGTGTCACACATCCAAGATAGAAGACTAAATCAACTAGGAAGCACTTTTAGGGTTTTGGATGTTAAGGTTTAAGCTATTATTAGAGTTCTTTGCAATTCACTAGATAACAATAGCATAAGATAGGATCACTGCGAAATACACAATCACAAGAGACACATCATTTATCCTGGGAAACCCTCATGGGGGAGAAAACCCAGCAAAACTTCCTTATTATAGATAACCAATACAATGCCAAGAGATAACTCAAACAAATACAGAAAGTCCTCTCCCAAGAATGCACCTCTCTCTCTCTCTCTCTCTCTCTCTCTCTCTCTCTCTCTGCAGCTCTGAAACTTGCTCCTCAAATGAACAAGTGAGTGTGTGTCTAAATGAGGCGCTAGCCTCCTTATTTATACAAATCTGCCATGTGTGGAGGTGTCTTTTCATTGGCAGGGCCGACTTCTCAATCTGGGTGGTTATAACCACCTTTAATATATTCTGGGGCCTCTTTAATATATTATGAGGCCAACTTCTTATTCTGCTTATTACAATTATGTTTTGACCAATCCGCAAAAGGGGATTTGGTCTTT
>ML783765.1:251889-287185 GCA_009831015.1 Picea engelmannii
CTTAATCGTTTAAACATGTGTGAGTACATACCTTTGACGGCATTTGCAGGTAGAGGCACCATCTGGTAACAGCGGTAATGATCACCAACTCTTCAAGGGTGACTTCAACAGGTACTACAGCTGTAATTGATACTGCAACTGCAATTGATACTGCAACTGGTTCTGAGACTGCAACTGCAACTTAGGGTTTTATGAGGAAACCCTAATTTTTCAAACTTCAAATTTTGAAATTCTGATCTAGGGGATAGATGCACTGAGTTGAGGCAAGTAAGCTGGTGCAGTCAAATTTCTGAAAATCCAACTTTTACCCCCTCAAACTTGACCAGCAGATTTTTGGACTGGTGCTTCTGGTTTTTTGGTACTTCTAGTACTCTGGTTTTCTGGTACTTTGTGAAAACTAGGGTTTCACTTTCCAGGAGATCTAGCCACTGAAAAGTTGCGCTAAGGATGCCAAAGTGATCCTTGAGGAAGGGTGCACTTTTCTAGATGGTTTTAGGGCTGAAATACTTCACCAACAAAAAGCCTTAATTTGCATGTACGACAACAGTGACGTTTTTCACTTTCTCTTGTGAAAGATGCTCTCTTCAGCTTAGCTCTGAAACCATGTTAAGGTTTAAGCTATTATTAGAGTTCTTTGCAATTCACTAGATAACAATAGCATAAGATAGGATCACTGAGAAATACACAATCACAAAAGACACATCATTTATCCTGGGAAACCCTCATGGGGGAGAAAACCCAGCAAAATTTCCTTATTATAGATAGTCAATACAATGCCAAGAGATAACTCAAACAAATACAGAAAGTCCTCTCCCAAAAATGCACCTCTCTCTCTCTCTCTCTCTCTCTCTCTCTCTCTTCTCCAACTGTAGCTCCGAAACTTGCTCCTCAAATGAAAAAGTGAGTGTGTGTCTAAATGAGGCACTAGCCTCCTTATTTATACAACTCTGGCACGTGTGGAGGTGTCTTTTCACTGGCAGGGCCGACTTCTCAATCTAGGTGTCATAAACACCTTTAATATATGTTGGGGCCTCTTTAATATATTATGGGGCCGACTTCTTATTCTGCCTATTACAATTATGTTTTGACCAATCCACAAAAGGGGATTTGGCCTTTTACAATAGCCGACATGATCAATCCGCAATAGGGGATTGATCTAATGAATAACACAACAATAATAATTATAATACACTTTGCAGTTACATTATTTCAACATTGGAGTGGGTTAGGGTTTGAGGGGTGAGGGGAAAAGGGGGAAAACACCTTAACACTTAGTTAAACATGAAGATAGATTCCAAGGGCGGCGCACTTAGGGGTTAGGTGGCTTTTTCACTTAAATTTTTTATTTCCCACATGTCAATAAGCAAGGGCAACGCACGTTTAGCTAGGGAACACTAGTTTAAGTTGTTGGCTAAGCAAAGGGGGGGGTTCTTCAAGTGGAAAATTATTTTTCCAACTTAGGAAAAAAGTTAGGAAACCTTTCCCCACTTTCTCTCATGACTTTAATTAACTTTACAATTTTTGGCATTTTTACTTGGCCAAAAGTAATTAAATACCGACTCTAGACTAACTTGGACTCCTCATGGACAAAGACCTAGCAAAACTTATCCAAATGAGTTGAAACTTGGTCCAAGGGTGTAGGGGGGTCTCTACCATTTGTTTTGAGTATTCATACCCCTATCAAAATCCCCGAGTACCAAATTGTTACATTTATCTCAAAAATAATTAAAATTCCCATTAAATGGAGAATTTTAATAAATTAAAAAAAAAAACTATCAAAACTTGAAGGAATTCTGCAAAACTCTAGAAGATGTCTAGCATGGTCATTTACAACATCCCTACACCTTAGTCACCCCATGGGCTCGATCATTAGAATGCCTTTCACCACTTTGGAGAATTATTGTGAGTGAAAAACTCAAGGGTAATTAAAATTACCTGAGAATAAAAAACACTCTATGAAAGGACTTCCCTAATGATAAAGTCCTAGGCAACTAACTAAAATATGACTCATGTTGACCTATTACATTATTATCCCACGCGAAGGAGAGGACATTCTGATTACATAGAAAGACGTGCCGAGGGCAAAAAATGCCCAACTGAGCCATAAGTCTTCAAATTAAGTTGCACCATCAGGTACACAGCGTCATGATATATGACATTGACCCCTAGTCGAAATAGGTGGTCAACATGGCACCTTATAATGTCTTGAGTTCCACATTCTAGGTAAACAAGGCTGCGAGGAAAGAAGATGGCAAGGATTTAACCTTTGATTCTTTTTGCCCATTGTTGTTCGAGAAGTGAGAGAAGCTTATTAGAGTAGGAAATCTTGTCAACAAGCTTGATTCACGAGAGACAAGGAAAAAAAAATTTTAAAGATAAGGTCATCCAAGGTAAGACCAATGAGGCAATCATAGAGGAAGCCATGGTAAGGATCATGAGGATCGTAGTGATGCAATGATAGGAAAAAGCATTGTAGTGACAACCAGCAACAACCAAGGCCAGCCAAAGGGAAGAAAGGTTGCTACTATTGTGGAAAACCAAGGCACATTCAGAAGAATTGCTACAAGTAGATCAGAGATCTTGAAAAGAAGGTTAAGGAGCTTAAAGGCCATCAACAACAACAACATCAAGAAGGTAATGGTAATGGCGCTCATGCCCTTTATGTTAGCACTTCCCAAACATTGCATGCATATACTTCTAGGAAGGAATGGATCATGGATTTTGGTTGTTCACATCACATGGCTAACGATGCTTCTCTATTATCTTCTTTAAATGAGGCTAAGGAAGAAAAGATATTTGTTGTGGATGATTATGCAGTTACTATTTCTGGTAGTGGTAGCGTTAATTATGAAAAGGGAGTGATTAATGGTGTCTATCACATACTACAACTTAGTGCCAACTTATTATTCATACCTCAAATCACAGAAATTGGCAAGAAAGTTGAGATTTGTGATGAAAGATATTCACAACAATTTTGTTATTGTTGTTGCGGATAATCTTGACCCAAAGGAGAAATTCTATAAGTTTTGTGGCTTTTAGTATCCAGAGAAACAAGGAGAGCCATTTGCACTTGTAGTCAAAGCGGATGAGGAAAGAAAATTTGGCATCAAAGACTAGGGCACAAGAATTTCAAGAGTATGCAGCCGATTCGATTCAATATGGTTCATGGCCTACCTAAAGTTACTACTCATGATGACGTGTACAAGGGGTGTGTTCTTGCAAAGCATAACCAAGAAAAGTTTGAGAAAGACAAGGGATGGAGGGAAAAGTCCTAGCTAGAGATTCTGCATAATGACCCTTGCATGATGAAGCATCCTTCCCTAGCAAGTGCAAGGTATATCCTAACTTTCATTAATGATTTATCCAAGCATAGATAGGTGTATTTCTTGAAGAATAGAATATGGTACTTGAGAAATTCATTGAATTCAAGGCATTAATTGAAAAGCAATGCAACCAACCCATAAAGTGAGTAAGGTTCACTTGAAGAGGTGAATATGTGAGTCATGCATTTGAGGGATACTTGTCCCAAAATGGAATCTCACAGCAGCGGTCTATGGCATACTCTCCTCAACAAAATGGTGTTTTTGAGCAAAAGAACATGACACTAGTTGAGATGGATAGATGTATTCTTTAGGCAAAGGGGTTGCCGAATAAGTTTTGGGCAGAGGCAATGGCTTGTTCAAATTGCATTTTGAATAAGGCTCCCACCAAGACCATTAGAAATGCGACACTTCTTGAGAGATGGAGGGGAAAGACACCTATTGTGCATTTCAGAACATTTGGATGCACAGCTTGGGCTCATATTCTAGATGGAAAACGAAAGAAGTTGGATCCCAAGAGTTATTTGTGCTTCATGATGGGCTATTCCAAAGAATCCAAGGGTGATTCAAGTAAACAAGAGGTAATTCAAAGAGATGTTATTTTCAATGAGAAGGTTTCAAGTTCTACTCCTCTGTTCTCCCTCTTATATTATTCCACCCGATTCCTTGTCGAGTTCAATCAAAGGAGGAATTAGAGACCATTAAAGATACTCATGTTGAGATTCTCATGATGTGGTTGAGCATGTACACCATGAGAGTATAGAAGAGACTTCTTTCAAGGGAGGCTCACTATTCCAAGTGGGCTACAAAGACCATTGAGATTGTTGGTATAAATGCATGTGATATAAATGATTCCAAGAGCACCCAAAGCTAAAAACAACAAATGAATTTTACACTCATGACTAGGGTGATAGATGCATGTGATCCTGAAACATATGAGGATGCTCGTGGCATGATAGAATGGGACACTACTATGGCTGAAGAATACAAATCCTCAATGAAGAATAATACTTTGGAGTCGGTTCCTTGTCCAAAAGGGAAGAATGTCTTGAAATCTAGGTGGGTCTACAAGAACAAGTTCAGTTCAGATCGTGTTGTGGAGAGATACTACAATCAATTAGTAGCAAATGGCTTCTCACAATAGGAAGGTGTTGACTACACTGAGACGTTTGCTCCTGTGGCCAAGATGAATTCTATCCTAGTTGTTCTCTCTCTTGCAACTAGTTTTGGTAGAGATGTGCATTAAACAAATGTGAAGAGCGCCTTCTTATGTGAGGATCTTCATGAAGAGATCTATATGGAGTATCCAATGGATTGTGTGCAAGATGGTAATCCTCCACTTATGTGCAAGTTGAGAAAAACTTTGTATGGCTTGAAACAAGCACCTCAGGCATTGGAATAGAAAATTGATAGGGTCTTTCTTCATTGTGGTTTCAAGCATTGTGAATCGAATCATAATATTTATGTATTTGGATAATGAGATTCTTTTGATCGTATTATAAGTGGATGATTGATTCTCATTGAGAGTAGTAGTGATTTTATTCTTGGTTTGAAGGCTAATTTGAAGGATACATTTGAGATGATAGACTTAGGTTTGCTTCATTTCTTTCTTGGCATCCAAGTTTTGCAATTAGATGACAATATCCTCATTTCTTAATCTAAGGATGCTTTTGATTTCTTGAAGAGGTTTAAGATGGAAGATTGTAGGCCTTGTTCTACCCCATATCGGTCAAGAGTAAAGTTGACCAAGGAATGTAACTCTCCAAAGGTTGACGCAACTTGACGGGATCCTTATTTACTTGACTCGTACAAGGCCTAACACTGCATTTGTTGTTAGCTTCATATCAAGATTCATGCAGGACCCTAAGGAGAGCCATATGCAAACAACAAAATGGATTGTGTCATACATAAGTTATCAGTTAGGAATCAAGTATTCCAACAATGGTGATACTAAGTCGGTCAAATATATAGGCTCTGATTAGGCATGTGATGTTAATGAATGAAACTATACCCACATTTATGTGTTTCATCATAGTGCAAGTCTAATTGTTTGGTCATGAAAGAAGAAACAAACCATTGCTCTATCCCCCATCAAGGCCAAGTATAGAGGCATAGTGAACGTAGATACCAAAGTAGTTTGGGTTTGTAACTTGACGAATGACCTTGGACTTCCGCAAAAGGACTCGTCTACAATGTATTTGTCATCATCAAAGTACGATCCAAGTGGCTTATAAACCAATTGTACATGGCAAGACTAAGCAAATTGAGTTCCATCCACACTAACTCATCCAGCTAGTACAAAAAAGTATGATACCCCTCAAGTATTGCAGGACAAATGATCAAGTAGCTAATATCTTCATGAAACCACTAACAAAGGCCAAGCTTGTCAATCTCTAGTTTATTCTCAAGGTCCAAGGAGTTGCCATTAAAGGGGGGGATGTAGTGGTAATGTTGCTTTCCCAATCCCTCAAAGTCATGTTTAAGGGGAGATATTAGAATATATGTAACCCTAACTTATCGAGATTCCCGATACCACTTCAAGGAATAATTAAGAATAGTTGACGTTAGATCACGTCTAAACAACCAAATAAGACAAATAGTGGAGAATATTTGACATTTTGTATTATCACATTGGAGCTCTCTCTCCTTGAGGCAAGTTGAGTATTTACTACCTCTTGATGTCTTGAGATTATACATTGGTGTATTATGCATTAATTATATAGTGTAACATATTTATATATTCTCGGTGTCTCTTTCTTGTCTTTGTTTACATAGAGTTATTTAAATTTATCATAGAACGTGTTATTGAATTTTAATAACACAAAGGCAACATCACATCCAATAAAGCACACAGAGTAGCAAACATTTAATTATATAATTACACCATGGCAGAAATTTCCCATAGCAAAGAAAGGGAGGTCATTGGAATCATAAGAAAAAGAAAAAACTCAGCAATGGATCCTTGGCCAAGTTCTTGCACACACTCAAGGAAAAAAGAAAGATTTCTTTGTTCATTTTTCTATGTCACCATTAAAGACATCCATGACTCACGAAATAACCACCAATGAGAGGAAAAATTATAGCCAAGCAGTGGTCATTAAAGATTTGCAGTAGATGTTGGAGATGACGAAAAGCAATCGTTGCACAAAAGATCCTTTCTCAACCAGCATAACACAAAATATACCCACCAACGCAAATAGCAAGGGAAGTCAACATACCCGGCGTGTTTATGTTGCCATTTTCCCTTGTTGTTTCAACTGACATAGGAAAAGTTTTGTTTCAAAATCATAGATTTTCAAATTCTCTTGGAACTTCATACAAGTCATCATCTTGGGTCAACATTCTAACCTTGTTTGTCACGCCAGCACATTCCATTTATTAAACATTGTATAAGGATTCTTATAAAATTGTTTAATTGCTTTTATCGTAAAAAGGGATGTTGTAAACCCCTAGTAGCAAAGCTTCTCCCAAGATTCTAAACATTGGTAGCCTCATATGGTCTAGTGTTCGGCAACAGAACTGTGTGAGCAAAGAATAAGTGGCCGAGAGTTTCAAGCGAAAATAATGCAAGACCTGTTTGTTGGTCAAATGTCACACTGTAATTCTGTAACAGAACACGCCCCCCAGGGGTCCCATGTCATGAATCCTTCATGTCGAACATGATTCTGTGAGGACGTGTCAGACATGAATTTGGCATGTGTCATGTGCACAAGACATGTGCCAAATTCTTCTCCAACAAATGACCTACATGTGTCCCGATTTCAGGACATGTGTTACAGTTTTGAAGGGAGCAACGGCCTCTGAAAGTGAGTATGACCCTCATTTTGTCATCTTTTCTTATGCAAGTTGGAGCTGTGTGGTATTTTGGTGAGTACCCTGTCAATTTTTACTCACCCAACACCCGATAAATTATTTCATAGCAAATACCTTGTTGTAATAAATTTATTACTGCAGATCTACTGAATAAAAAACATGGCTGAGTTTTAACGATTTAAATAAATAAATTAGCAGAAGCATAAACAGAAAAACACCATTATGCACACACAATTTCTGGGTAAACATCCTTCGAAAAACCCCGAAGGGAAAACCAACAACGTGATGATTTTATTATGATAAAATCAAGGCTCCCATCCTGGGAAAATGGCCCCTTTGAGGAAAAGTACAAAACAGCAAAATAACCGATCACACCTCAAGATTTGTCCTTTGATCTTGTTAGTCGCTACTCCTTTGTTGTCCCTTGCTCCCTTCCTCAGACCTTGCCCCTGCATACTTGGATGAAATTCCTTCTCCACCCAATACATGAGATCTCACTATCTCACTCTGTGTATCTCCTCCTCTCACCTTAGCTACTTTTATAATGTTGAGTTTACCCTAAATCCAAAACCCTAGATCTCCAAAGTGATCAATGGATGAGATTAGATCTCACCAACACTTGAGATCAATGGCTAGTATTTAATTATTTCACTAATGCCAAAAACTTAGGTATTTAATTAAATTAAACTCAATTAATAATGAAAAGGCATTCACTTTAGTAATTACTTTAATAAAGTGAATTTCCTAAGTCTTGAGAGGTATTAATGACGACTTCCACATGTTAGACACAAAACCAATGTGGAAGTCCCTGTCTAATGCTACAAACATCAACATAGCCAAGGGGTTTTTTGAAGAATTGTAGGGAATCCTGGGCAAGTGGATTTGTCAACCAGACTCCAAGTTTTCTCCTACAACAGACAGTTTTCTTCCTCATTTCACAAAAATCATGGCTCAAACAGCAAGGGCAACAAAAAAAGGTCAAAGGAAAGGGAGGAATGCCATTGTTGGCGCTGCCCCCCTCCTTCAACTTCATCACCCTCTGTTAGTGTCCCATTTGTTGCAAGTGCAGCTTCTAATGCTGAAAAAAACATTGTTGCAGCAAAACAGCATGTTCAAGGGAGCAAATATCCATTGTGGATGTATGTTACAATGCATTAAGGGCTCGAGGCCAAGTTAAAGGTGGGAGGCAATGCTCTTTGGATATGTGGCTTTAAGAGCATCTATTACCGAGTTAAAGGACCATTTATTGGGGCAGCCTTGTGGACTTGGAGCATGCAATTAATGAGTGTGTCCAAATGAAGAGAAATGGAAAACAAGGACAGTGTTGGCTTGGGAAAGGTGGCAGCAACATGTAAGAAAAACAAAAATGAGGATCCTCTTCCATTCTTGAGGAATTCATCTAGCAAATTTCAATTTGGGAGTAGGAGTGGGAGTGCAACTCAACAAGCAAGAAAAAGGGCAATTGGTCCAATGGACAAGATATTTCAGCAAGAGAAGTGAGATGAGGTTGATCTTACCAATTTTTTTTTCTATCTCAACTTCATTTCATTCGATGTTGCACGGTCTCCATTGTTTATTGAGATGTGTCGAGCTCTATTTGATCAAACTCCAACCAGATATGTGCCTCTTAGTTCAGAGAGGCTTAGAACCACATTGTTGGTTAAGGCAAAGGAGGTGGATTAAATCCTAGAGCCTATTAAATCATCATGGCCCTCATACAGTGTTAGTATTGTTTCTGATGGATGGACAGATGCACCACACCATCCACTCATCAATTTCATGGTGTCTTCCGTGAATGGACCAGTTTTCTTGAAAGTGGTGGATGCTCTTGGGAAACACAAGGATGCACCATATATGGGTGAGTTGTTCATTAAAGATATTGAAGATGTAGGTGTTGATTCATGTGTGCAAATCATTACAGATAATGCACCTATTTGCAAGGTTGATGGCATGATTGTGGAAGCTAAATATCCACAAATATTTTGGACACCTTGCATTGAACATTCTTTGAATTTAGCACTTAAATCTATTGCTTCGGATGTGACATGGATGGGAAGTCTTCTTGAGGATGCACGCCACACCCGCAACTTTGTACAAAACCATACCAATGCCCTCACAATCTATAAAGAATACACACATCTATCATTGTTAAAGATTACAGATACTAAGTTTGCCTCCTCATTCACCATGCTTAAGAGGTTGAGGAAGGTCAAGACCACTCTTGGGTCCATGGTTATTTCAGAGTTTTCATCTTTTTGGAGAAAGACAAATCAAGCTTCTTCAAAAAAGGTCAAGGAGACAGTGCTAGATGATGGTTGGTGGGAGAGGGTAGATCTTACCATTAAGATCATGGACCCTATCATCTCTTTGTTGCGGTTTGCAGAAACAGACCAGCCCATCCTGGGAGAGGTTTATGAGGGATGGGATTCCATAATTGAGTACATAAGATCGTTATTTTACAGCATGAGTGCCCTAAGTATGGGACATCAACAAAGACCTTATTCACCACCATACAGGATATTCTTATCGGTAGGTGGAATAAGAATTGCAAACCATTGCATTGCTTGGTTCACTCACTAAATCCAAATACTATAGTAATGATTGGCTCAATGGTGGGATTTCACGCAGATTCCCTCCTCACATGGATGGTGAGCTTTCACAAGGGAGGAAGGATGCATTTAGATGGATATAGCAGGATAGAGCATCCCTTGATGACGTGGAGGAGGGCTTTGTATAGTTTTCCACTAGCACTGGCAGATTTGGAGGCTATGATGTGCTCAGAGAGAGGGGGGCTAAGAAACCCTATGCTTGGTGGGCAACTCATGAGGCAACATGCCCTCTTCTACAACAGTTAGCCATGAGGCTCCTCTCTTAGGTTACTTCATCCTCTTGTTGCAAGAGGAATTAGAGCACATATGGGAATTTGTACAGTTTGAAGAAGAGCAGGCTTGAGCAGTATAGGGCAGAGACAATGTTGTATGTGCACACCAACCCCCATCTTATTTACAGGCAGAGGGTTGAAGGCAAAGATAAAGATGTGGGATGTGTTTCCTGATGATATGGGTTTGGACAACAATGTTGAGTTGGCATTAGCCAACTTGGATCTTAATGATCCAGTGCTAGATCTAGTCACTTTTGATGATGGTGATCTTCTTGAGGGGTCATCATTCACACTAGAAAATGCACAGATTGGATTGGATATAGAGAAGGATGAGGATGGAGGAGAGAGCAGTGGTAGTGATGTTTATTTTGATGATTATGACATGGAGGACTACTGACAGTCACAACTCATGAGCTATGAGATTCTTCTATCTACAACTCTAGTATCTACCCTATGGCTATTTTGTATTTGCCATTGGCATTCCCACCTACACTATTAGTGACTGACTCGGTATCTATGTACATTGTAATACATTTTGATTTTGATGACTTAATGAGATTGAGAATGTTGTAGCTTATGGTTCTAATTTCTCATGTTTGTCATTTGATCATCATTGATGTTACAATGCATTATGTTACATGTTTTGAATCATGTAAATCTTCTAGTTTCTAACGAAATATGAATCTTTATGTATATATTTCATTTTTGTATGTGTAATTTTCATTTTTTTCATATATATAATTTTTTTAAATATATATATATATATATAACGGTCCTTCATGCCCTGTTTCTAGGTTCGTCGTGTCATGTGTCAGACACTCGTATTTCCATGTCCTTCGTGTGGGTCAAGGTCAAAGAATTTCTAATGTATTTTGTCTCATCTTTCATTTAAATGGAGACAAATATCAACATTGCTCATTTTGATGGAACCATGAATGTTGATAAAAATGGATTCTTTGCTTCAAAGTCTTGAATCATACTTCAAACTCGAGAGTTCACCTATGAACAAAACATTACAGTAATGCACATGGACACCCAAGCCTTAATGTGTTTGAAACATATGTTAGGCATTTAGAGGTGAGAAATTAAACTCCTCTCTATTATCACTCAAAATGAATTCTTCAAAATTCATCTTGGTGATCCAAGACATACAATTCATGGATACATTACAGGATGGACTTGTCAAAAGTTCATCATTCAACACCAGTGGTTCATGGATACATTAGCATATATCGGCATCGACGATGCATGGACACATCTTGATCGAGATGGACTTCTTATTTTTTAGTTCACCATTCGACATCGATGCTTCATCAGTGCTACAATCAAACTTAGCACATGGTCACAGATCTTTTATTGCTCAAGGATTCAGGAGTGGACAGGTTTATTTCAAGTGGTCTTCATGGCAAGTCCATTCAAAGAACATAGCACATTCATATGAGTACACAGATGGACAGGTTTTTAGCATTGCAACAGGTTCCCCATGCTTGCATATTTCCTAGAGCAACAGTAAGCATTGGAGGTCAAAGACTCCAAACCAATATACTCAGATTTTCAACATTCACTTTCTTGAAAATTTTGGTTTCTTGAAAATGCATATTTATTGAAATATGACCACATATTTAAGTACCCTTTATGGAGTAGTACATGTGGTTCGAATTTAAGAAAACCAGAAGAGGTCAAAATTTGGTCAAAGGCTAAGTCATGTGACACTAGGACACAAGGATTTAAGTGTCCAACACGAGACACATGGACTCCCCAAAACGCAACACGGGGGACACTAAAAGCCATTGGAGGATGGGCCTCAAAAATGCCTTTCACTTTTCAAAGGTTCTTACTACAAAGAATCTATGGAGGCTAATTCAAGAAACAGGTTTGTGGGTTCAGGGAGTAAGAGCTAAGTATATAGCCCCTAATTCAATGGAGGATTGGATTAGAAATCCCCTCAAACAACAAAATAATTCCTCAATAATGTGGAAAGTTGTTACCTATGTTTTCCATCTGGTTGGCAACTGGTTGATTTGGCAAATAGGAAAAAAGGATAAAGTGAAATTGGACTCGACCCTTGGGTAGGGAGCAAAGGTATGCACAAACTTCCCTTTCAAATGATTCAAGAGCTAAGGAGTAAAGGTTATTTTAATCTTAGACAGGTTACAAAATGGGCAAGGTCCACTACTTGGCACCAATAGTGGTTATCATGGGAAGAAATTGTTTTTGGGGTCGAGTATGCAAAAGAATGGAAAAGATGCATAGATCTCCTGATAGACAACGATGTTAGGCTCAAGGAAGAAGAGGATCCACTTATCTAGTCATTGAATCCAACTCGAGATTATGTTCCCAAAATAGGCTACAAAGCACTAGTAGAAGAAGGAAGAGAAGACTAACAGATCCAGTGGTGGAAAATTGTTTGGAAACTAAAGTGCTCGACAAAAAACAAGATCTTTATGTGGCTGAATTTACACAAGGAGGCTCCCACATGGGATGTTCTTGAAAAGAGGAATTTTATAGCGCCAGGATGGTGTTGTCAATGTCACCAAGCAGAATAAACTATAGTTCATCTCATGTTGGAATCCCCATACTCCAAGGAGGTATAGAAAGAGGTGGAAAGATTAATAGGGATTGGGAATCTCTTGGAAGGAGGAAGTCTTGGAGAGGGATTCAAAACCTAGTGTAACAGAAATGAGACCAAGATCAAAGCACTTCCACTTAACATGGTCTGGTGAGTATGGGTTGCTAGAAATCTAAAGCTATTTGAAGACAAAGAGAAACTCCCCCTCAAATGTGTTGTCCAATCCTTAAATATTTTAAATGCCTACCCACAAGTGCAAGAAAAATCAATCTCTCATATGCAAGGTGAAGTGGCTATAAATAATGATATTCCATAGGCTTTTTTTAATGGTGCCTCACACAAGAACTCCTCTAAGGGAAGCTCAAGAGGCATACTATACTTATCTCCATATCACAATATTTCTTTTAAAGCTGGAATTTGTCATGAAACTAACAACTTCTATGAATTGATGGCTTTAAAGTTGGTCCTAAAACTTGCACAAGAATATGGTGTAACCCAATTACAAATTTTTGGAGACCGAGACTCAAAGCTAGTTATGTAATGGATGCGCAAAGAAATTGCACTCGGGAATTTTACATTACGGCCCTTGTATGATGAAGTTCTCAATCTACTAACATCTTTCTCATATACATCTTTGTCCCATATTTACAGTGACAAGAATAGTGTTGCAAATGGACTCTCAAAAGTTAGCATCACACTAAAACGAGGAACCTAGATTGTTTCAATAATCTAGAATGGACATRCCGCATAATATAATCATAAGAATGCCATGTAAAGGGCTTAAAAGCACTTATGAATGCCATGGGCATCTAACAATGTATTTTTGTTATACTAATGAAAATACAGATTTTTTCCCTTGGAAAAATATATATGTGCGTGTGTGTGTGTGTGTGTATATATATATATATATATATATATATTACAATTACAAAAACAAAAATAGACCAAGATGCAAATTTTTAGAACGTTTACAAAATATCGATATTACTTTACAACTACTTACTACATCAAATGCACAAGAAATTAGAATACACATCAAATAGAAGTTTAGAACCATAAACTACGGTTTAATAATTAAGTCATTTGATGTCTTCAAAATCAAAATGTATAATTACATAGATAAGATCATAGAAGATTATGACACTAATACTATCAGAGGGAATGTCAATGGCAAATACAAAATAAGGTGGATACTAAAACCATAGATACTTTTTCTTTTCTAATTTTTGAGTGGGGGTGGGACCTAGGGTAGGTTTAGGTTTAGCGGAAAGTAAAGAGGAAAATAAAGGAGCTCCTCCTCCTCTCTTTTCCTCACTCTTTCATCTTTGTTCGCTTGATCTTGGAGTGGAGAGCTTGGAGGAGAAAGCAAAGGAGAGTCCAGATTTTTTAAGGCAGATTTTTAAGGAGAGTTTGTGACCGGCCCTCCAGCCTCAAATCAACAAGGGCTACGAATCCTTAGCCCTTCTCGAGATACAGTGCTTCCAACACCATTTTCAAGACATCTCATCCAAGATGTCCCTCGTGGACTACCTTATTCGACCCACTGTTCTCTATGGCTCAGAGATTTGGGGGCCTTCTTTACTTGAGTCCGATTGGACCTCGGCTGAGAGAGTCCAAACCATTCTCCTCCGATCATCATTAGATGCAAGCATATAGTCCCTCAACACATCATCCTAGCTAAGTTTGGGGCATGACCCTTCCAACTTGAGGCAGTGTTCAGCCTAGTCTTTTTTCTACATTGCATCTAGAGCTTTGCTGACTCGATGAAGGGGCGAGACCAGTACCCGTACTTGGCCTATTCTTCATTAGAGACCATTTCCCTCTCTAGCCCTTTGGGCCAGGCTCAAGGTTGGTTTGCAGGGGTTTCGGATCTTTTAGAGTCCTTGGGCATTCAGATGGACCGTCTCCCTATGTTTAAATATACCTTAGATGCACCTGGCCACCTCCTACCTACTAGACAAGAGTTAAACAAGATCATCAGGGATGACATTTTACAAGCAGTTTATCCAGATCACTTGGGTTAACCCTCAAGGTGGGTTACGCCCAAAGATGGCCTTCTATGTTGAGCACATTTTGGAGATTAGAGACGAGCTCATTGTTCAACGACAGTATACACTCCATCATTGGGTGCACGCTCTTTGCATTCCCCTAGGCCAGTTCAGAGCGGGTTTTCGTAGACTTCGACTACAAACCAACCACTAGATTGATCGATCAGATAGGATTTGCTAGCTATGCCATCTACAGGAGGTCAAGACTGAGGAGCACTTCATCTTCCACTACCCCATGTACTATAAGATTAAGGGGAGGTTCCATTGCCTATTTAGGGGGACTCAAGAGTCAGACCCTTACTGGCTTCTTCAGATATTTCGACCAGAGATGCTTGGCCTTATACATGCAGAAGACCCTCAAGCTCCAAGCCCATTTTCTTCAGACTCCTACTAGATCAAACTCTAATCAATAGCAGATCACTTCCTTCTTCACGATGCTACCCTCGAGAAGGAGCACTAAGAGACAGACCGATATCGACAGAGCTCCAGACTCTCGATCAGTGTGGACCCGTGGAGCCTTCCCCTATCCCAGGAGATTTCAGCTACATGACCAGATTAGATCCCTCCTCAGGAAACGGGTGAGATCCCCCAGGCCTCAGCAGTGAACTACCTCCTTCAGACAACAACGTAGTGGATGATCCAAACATCACACCAGTCCTCCCTCTAAACATCATACTATACTGAGCCTTCTTTGTTCAACCTCGGATGTTAGAAGAGATGAGTTTAGTCTATGACAAACCTACCTCATTACCTTTGGTGCTTCTTATTCCTGGATCTTCTCTTCTTATACATCTCCACCCCACAACGGATTTTTGGGCTTGGAGTCGAGGGTTATTCATGCCTCAGCTTGGTTCTCACTCTCTACTCTACCTTACTCTACTTTACTTCCTGCATCTTTCGTTTTATATAAGACCTTTTGGTACTCCTGCTTTATAATGACATCATTGTAATTAGCGACTGTTTTGACCTACTTTTCTGGTCATCGGTCGGACATTAATAAAATTATCTTATCTTATCTAGATGAAGGAGGCCTTAGGGCTAGCACTGGACTCCAACATCCTCTAGAAGAAGAAGGAGAAGCTAGACTATGGCGTCCTCTATTTGTGCTACTGCTAAGTCCAACTCACTTTGTCTAAGTCCATGAGGGTGGTGGCACACTACCCGTGTCAATAGTCACCTCTTATAAAGGTGTATGCTCTGTAACATCCTCCTCCTCTACCACACTCTCCCCTGCTACCTCCTCTTGTAACCAATCAAGGGATGAGTCCATGATAAACCTCTCAGTCTCAACCCTCCATGTAACAGTTGTATCAATCCCATCCAACAAGATGGCCTCCACGTTAGGTGTTCTCTGAAGCTTCCTCACCCACAATCGAAGATTGTAGTAGATGTAGACCATGTCATTCAAACGTTGGGATTCCAACCTGTATGAGGGTCATAAATTATAAATTAAAAAATTATAATACAAAATTTAGAGGGTGACGAGGCATAAAATTATAATTTATAATGAATTCAAAATTTGATTTTAAATTTTTTTGATGTGTATTTTTTCAAATACACTCCAATTGCACTCACATCCCAAAGAGCTACATGTTTGGATAAGCACCTGAATAGCAAGTTTTTGTAAATTGGGTACTCTTGAGTAGTGTTGCCAACATTGCAATATCATCGCAATGTTGGCGATATTATCACCAAAACGAGGATCGGCGATATTATCGCCCAAAAATATCATGATATTTTCGTCCGGCGATAATATCGCAATATTTTCGTAATTATCACAATAATATCACGCCACGATCGAAAATGTTGCACGGGCGTGGAAACGCGTGGAAATAAAGCCGGTTTTTTGGTTTTTTTAAGTCATTTTGCAAATAGAGTATGGGATTTGGATAGAAAAGGAGGAAGTGGCAATTTTCCTTCAACCAACGACGACGACGAGCAAGATCTTGAGCACCATAACCTATTCATTCTTAAGTTGGAAATGATTTCCCTCAAGCAAGGACACATTTGCAGGTATGGGCAAAAGTTTGCACCCATTTTTTTTGTTTTTTTTTTATTTTTGCTATGTATCCCTCATCTTGGCAGGGAGGGACTGTTTTTATCATCTGCCATCAATTTATTTTGGAGAGTGGATTGATTTCCAACCATTTTTTAATTTTTTTTGCAAAGTTATGATACTTTTTTTTTTGTAAATCTTTCAATTTTCCCCCATTTTGTAAATTTGTATTACTTTTAGACTGTATTATCTTGAATCTTAATTCTTTAAAAGTTAAATGGTGATTTTAATTTTTTTGCATTGTTTTTGTGCCCTAGGTTTGATCACTTGAAGATTGAAAATGCCGAGAAAATTGGATGTTATGTGGGAATCCGGTGATCCTGAGGGGGGGACTAATAGACAAACTTTGTGTTGCAAGTTCTGTAGGATGAGAATGATGGAGGGAATTACCCGGCTGAAATACCACCTTGCAAAAATTTTGAGACATGAAGTGGATATTTTCCCAAGCTCAACACCGAAAATCATTTGTATTGCCAACAAAGCGCTTGAGGATATGGGTATAGCCAGAGAACACATGGAAGCTATGAGAGCTCAGTTTGGAAGGGGAGGAGGTGGCATATCTGGGGAGGTAAGTTAAGTTGCTTCAATTCCACCTTCTACCTGATTTTTTTTGTTCCTAGAACCACAGTTGGTACACAACCTTCTATCAGGTCAATGGTAAAACAAAAGGAGAAGGAAAAGGCTAATAAGTTGGTGGGTAAGTGTTTCTTATGGAGTGACATTCCTTTTAACATTGCCAAGAACAACCCATTCTATCAGCCAATGTTTGATGCAGTTGTTGTTGTTGGCCCAGGGTACAAGGCCCCTACCTATGAGGAGTTGGGAGGGCATATCCTTCAGAATGAAAAGCTCGATTGTGCTAGTAGATTGGAGGAGCTTAAGGCATCATGGGAAATCATTGGATGGATCGTGATGTCAGATAGTTGCACGGACCAAAAGGGCAGGACACTTCTTAACTTCTTGGTTAATTGTCCTAGGGGGACAATGTTTGTTAAATTTGTCGATGCATCTGCACATGTTAAAGATGCATCATTATTATGTGACTTGTTGGACGAGTTCATTCGGAAGGTGGGTCAACAACATGTTGTCCAAGTCATAACGGACAGTGTTGCTAACTATGTTGCAAGTAGGATGCTTATGCAAAGGCATCCTACCTTGTTTTGGACTCCTTGTGTTGCACATTGTATAGATTTGATTTTAGAGGATATGGTAAAAAATCCTTATATCAAGGACATTGTTGAATCGGCTAAGAGCATAACAAAATTCATATATAATCATGCATTTGTGCTTAGCTTGATCAGAAGATTCACAAATAATAGGGAGTAGATGCATCCTGCAATCATGCGCTTTGCCACTAGCTTCATATCTCTTCGATCTATCTCGGCTTGTATGTGAGACCTGAAGATGATGTTTGTTTCACATGAGTGGGATGATTTATCATTTAGCCATAAATCGGAAGGGGAGGCCATATGCATGCTAGTGTCATACCAGGAGAGCTTCTGGGTGGGAGTGGAGAAGGTGGTTACCGTTAGCGAACCTTTGGTAAAGGTTCTTTGATTGGTTGATGGAGACAAGCCCACAATGGGATACTTGTATGAGGCCATGGATAGGGCCAAAGAAGCCATATGTGCCTATTATGATGACAAGGGAGATGATGGATTTCAAAAACAACTACAGATATGGGGAGTGATTGATTAGTGATGGAACAATACACTTCATCGCTCGATTCATGTTGCAGGGATCTACCTCAATTACGCATTCTCTTACTCATGTGGTTTTAGATTTGATGTTGAGGTTATGGAAGGATTCCTCGCAAGTGTTGAGAGGATGGTGCAAAGTCATGAAGAACGTACAGAGATTTCCAAAGAAATGGGAATATATAGGATGTCTAGTGGTACTTTTGGCTTCCAGATGGCTATAGCAGATAGGAAGACCAAAATGCCAGGTAAGCTTCATTAAATTTCAAACTTCAAGGTCTCTTCTTAGTTCTTAGTTATTTTCTTAGGTTTCTCTTATTTGTTGTAGATGCTTGGTGGACAAGCTATGGTGGTAGAGTGCCTCATCTACAAAAAATTTCCATTCAGGTGCTTAGCCAAACATGTAGCTCTTCAGGATGCGAGCGCAATTGGAGTGCAATTGAGAAAATACTCACCAAGAAGCGCAACAGGTTACAAATTTTCTAATTAAATTTTTAATTCATTATAAATTATAATTTATTATTTTATGCCATGTCACCCTCTAGACTCTAGACTCTAGATTATGTATTATAAATTATAATATTATTATTAATTTATAATTTATGGCCCTCACACAGGTTGGAATCCCAGCGCCTCAATGACATCGTATATGTCTACTACAATCTTCGATTGTGGGTGAGGCAGATTCAAAAAACACCTAATGTGGACGCCATTTCATTGGATAGGATTGACACCACTGTTGCATGGAGGGTTGAGTCTGAGAGGCCTCTCTTGGAATCCATGCCTGATTGGATACGAAAGGAGATAGAGGGGGCAGTAGCAAAGGAGGAGGAGGCAAAGAAGGAGGATGTTACAGAGAAGAGTTAGCCACCATCTTCACGGACTCCGACAGAGGGAGTTGTACTTGTCCGTAGCACCAGTAGAGGACACCAGAGTCTAGCTCATGCTTCTTCTACAGGACATCGAAGTCCAGTGCTAGCCCCAGGGGCTTCTTCTTCTAAAGGAAAAGCCATCAACTTTTCTCGTAAAAGGGGTAGAGGGAATCATTAGTTTTTATTTGATTTCATTGTAGATGATTCATGATGATGAGATACATTTGTCACTTATTATATTTTTTTATGATATTTTGAGGCTTTAGACTCGGGACATGATTCAGTGTTGATCTGTAGACTGTGATGTATTCAATTTTACTAGACATCTTATACATCTTATGTATTAGTTCTCTTTTCATATTTATGTGGAAATGTATTTATTTGATGTTGTTGATGCTTTAGATATTTAAAAAATTGAAAAAAAATTGAATATTTTTGTATTTTTTTCGTTCCTACGACATTTTCCGATATTTTCCCCGATGTTGCTGATATTTTCGTTTTCGGACCCTCTACAATATTTTGCCGATGTCGATGTTTGCAACACTGCTCTTGAGCCATAGTTTGTCCACCAAGCATCTACAACAAATAAGAGAAACATAAAAAAGACATTGAAATTTGAAACAAAGGAAGAAGAGACATTGAAACTTGAAACGAAATGAAGCTTACCTGGCATTTTCGTCTTCCTATCTTGAATAGCCATGTCAAAGCCAAATGTTCTAGTGGCCATCCTATATATTTCCATTTCTTTAGAAACCTCTACACGTTCTTGCGAACTTGGCACCATCTTTTGAACACATGTGAGGAATCCATCCATAACCTCAGCATCAAATCTAAAACCATAGGTGTAAGAGAACACGAGGTTGAGGTAGATCACTGCAACATGAATGGGGCGATGGAGTATATTGTTCCATCGCTCACCAATCACCCTCCATATCGATAATCGTTTCTCAAATCCATCATTCCCCTTGTCCTCATAATAAGCACAAAAGGATTATTTGGCCCTATCCATGGCCTCATACAAGTAGCCCATTTTGGGCTTCTCTCCATCAACCAACCAAAGAACCTTTACCAAAGGTTTGCTAATGGAACACACCTCCTCCACTCCTACCCAAAAACTCTCTTGGAATGACACTAACCTGCATATGGCCTCCCCCTCAGGTTTAATGCTAAATGATAAAGCATGCCACTCATCTGAAAGGAATATTCTCTTCACCTCCCACAAACAAGTCAATAGATACTTAGTAGATATGAAGCTAGTGGCAAAACGTGTAAATTGCAGGACGCACCAACTCCCTATTATTTGTGAATTTTCTCATCAAGCTAAAGATAGATGCATTTTTATATATAAATTTTGTGATGCTCCTAGCCGATTCAATAATATCCTTCATATAAAGAATTTTGCCCATATCCTTCAACTCAATGCAATGTACAGCACAAGTAGTCCAAAATAAGGTTGGATACCTCGCATAAGCAACCTGCCAGCAATGACATAATTAGCAGCGTTATCCGTTATGACTTGGACAACATTTTGCGAACCTAACTCTTGAATGAACCCATCCAACAACTCACATAATAATGTTGCATCTTTAACATGTGCAGATGCATCAATAGATTTAATAAACATTGTCCCCCTGGGACAATTAACCAAGACATAAGGGTCCTACCCTTCTGATCATTCCAACCATCTAACATCACGGTGCATTTGGTGACTTCCCATGATTCCTTTAGCTCCTCCAATCTACAAGTGCAATCGACCTTTTCTTTTTGAAGGATAGGCCCTCTCAACTCGTCATAGGTAGGGGCCTTGTACCCCGAGCCAACAATAACAACAGCATCACGTAGACTGGAAGAATGGGTTATTCTTGGCAATGTTGAAAAGAATGTCACTCCACAGAAAACACCTACCCACAAGCTTGTCGGGTTCTTGCTTCTCCTTTATTTTAAGCACTGACCTAATAGAAGGTCGTGCTCCAACAGTGGTTTTAGGAACAAAAAGATATGAGGTCGTTGAGGGTATTGTGGAAGGTGAGGTCGAGGAAACACCGTTACTTCTTGCCCCCACGGATCTTGCAAATCTTCCTGGTGCAAGCTCAATTCTCACAGGTTCCCTATTAGCCATACCCATGTCTAAAAGTGACTTGTTGACAATATAAATGATTTATGGGCTTGCTTTAGGGCAGATTCACACTTCATGTCTCGGAATTTGTGCAAGGTAGTATTTCAACCCATCGATTTGCCCTGTCACTAGCTTCCCACACAACTTGCAATTCAACTTTTGTCGATTATCCCCATCAATGGGATCACCATATTCCGACATAGGGTCCAAAGATTTCAACATTTTCAGTGTTCAAAGTTCAAATAGCAATGATTAAACCTAGGGGGGTAAACATTCAAGAATCAAAATACAAAAATATTGCATAAAAATAAACAAATCTAAATTCTAATAAATGGTAGATTTTCCACAGTCCACTAAAAATCAGCAAGAAGAGGGAAAACTGATGGGCATTGCAAAGCCTATCAAAAATCTCAAAAAAAAAACATGTGGAAACTGTTATACATACCTGCAAATATAGCAACAGCTGATGGGAATCAATCCCCACTCTACAACAAACTGGTGATGGCAACGGAAAACACTCTCTTCCTGGCCCTTAGCTCAAAGAAAAATTGTGGAGACCTCCTTTGCTCTCAAACCCCTTCCCTCTGTTTTGAAAATAACAAAAAAAAAGTCAAAACTCGTCTTTATCCCGGTCTATCCGCGAGCTAGGCAAAATTTTCCATCGACTCGCAATAATATCGTGAAGTTTGGAAAATATTGTGATAATTTCGGATCTTGAAAATATCGTGCCATTTTCCGGCAATATTATCAGCATCTTGATCATAGCACGATATATTGCAATGTTAGCGATATTATTGCAATTTTTGCAACACTGATTAAAACACACCTTGAACTCAAAATAGAGGGTTACTACTGTAGTACCATAAGATTGCCATGAACCAGACGAAATGTAATCTTAGCTCTCCATTACTCCTTGCAATTTTTTCCATAAGATGCTTACCAAACATGCATTCTTCACAAATTTAGTGCCTTTGGGAGATCTTAGATAGTCGATACACCATTTTAACTTGAGCATCGAACCAAGGCTTTGATAATTCACATGATCCATCCTCTCATGCCATAACTTTCTCACATCATCTGCTTTGCAACCAAAGCCTTTCCCATTTAAGGTAAACCTACCAAATTTGGCAAGCTCATTTTTGACATGATCAGTACCAAGTTACCAACTACTTTAAAATTATTATTGGCATATCCTTGATTAACATTTTTCTTTATAAAACTCAATCCTGTAACCTTGATTTGCAGTTTGAATCAGAGAAAATAGATTTGACTTCAAAGTTGATAGATTCGATTTCAAAGTTGGAACCAGCATAGCATTGTTGAACATGCCATCATCAACACTAATGTTTCCAATCCCAAAAACATCTAAGGTTGTATCATCACCAAAAAGAAATTATCTTTATTACAATCCAATGGTCTTTGTTATGGGAATTTGTCAACTTTCAAGTTGGACCAGAAGCAATAACTCATTCATCTTCATTAGAAACATTAACTTTTAAAGCTACACAAAGAGCATTACCTTTATATTATTGATGGCGTGAAAACTTTCCTTGCTTTTGTTGTATGTCCCTCTACTTCTTGCGAAATCCCTTCACATCATGTCCAAGCTTCCCACAATAATAACAATTTCCATTAAATTTATACTACTATGAAGACTGGCCTTACTTAGGAGTATTGAATTTCTTCTAGTTTTGAGTTGGCTTGCCCTAGTCCACAAGTCCTTTCTCACCGAATGCTTCTGTTTCCTTCACTAACCTTTCCTCTTCCTGCAATAACTTAGCAGTAAGGTCAATAGCAGAGATAGTATGAATTTTATCAAGTATCAAGACCTCAAACAAAAGGCTAAGCACCTAGATATATACAAACTCCTTTTCTAACTAATTCTTGCCAAGACTTGCTAATTCAGCACACATATCCTTTAACGTGGTTAGATGTTGTGCAATCCCCTGATTATTTGAGAACTCCAAATTATGCAAATCATTCATGATATTTAGAATACACGGTTCAGTTGTATTGTGATACAATTTCTTAAGAGTTTGCCATATCTCTGTCCCTTTTCTTATGTGCTTGATTTTAGCAAACACATAATTAGAGACACAAATTTTAATGAAAGCACCAGCCTCTTTGTTTCTCCGATTCAATTTTTTAAGCGTTCTTTGCTTGGTAGGAGCAATTCCATTACCAATAACCAGGTCATACTAATTTCTCATAGTTGGAAATGGCTCAATTTTATATGCCCACTCATTATAATTCTTTCCATCTAGTTTGACTTCAGGAAGCATAGCCACACTCATAGCCATTTTTTAATCACGGAGCTTATTGGAAAACAGACGGTGCTAACAGAAGTTCAAGAAATTTTAAGTGATTTGAAAAATAAATTCAGACACAATTGTACTTTGTAGTACAAAGAGTGATTCAATCAATTTTCCAACTTATTATTACCATCCCTTGGTGATCAACAAGACCATCACTCTGAGAAAGGCCTTTCAACAATGCTCACACTCAAGGTGTCTTGAATCCACAATCTTTAGCATGCATATCCAATAACCACAGAAAATACCATCGCTTTCGAATTTAAAATTTACAAACGTACTCTCCTTAACACTAACTTTAAAAATCTTCAAAATGTAACCCATTCAAGCAATCCATTCACCATTGGGAGGAGAACAACCCACTTCAAGCAATTCATCCACTGCTAAAAAGAAAACAACTCATTCACCACTAACAAAATTTGACCTTTAGACCTGAAGTTCATCACATCATCTCAACCAACTGAGATATAAGATGGAAAAGAACTCACAAACGATTTCTCTCTTGACTAAAAAAACACATGCACAGGCAAACTTTTAATCATGGATAATAGCAAGCGAAGCTTGTTTAACCCAAACACACACTTACCATGGAAGAAATGAAATTTGAATAATGACGCATGACCAGGCCAGTGAGATAAAACCTAGCTTCCAAAATGAAACAGCTTGCACATTCAGGCCAATCTCACTCCAGCCAATAACGATTGTAGCTTTTGCTAGTTTGCATGTCAAATTCATCGCACTGCTTTATTTTTTGTATGACTCGACTTAATGTTGGCAACAAGCAATAGAGAGCATAGAAGAAAGGCACAAGAAACAATGCAGGACTAGGAATTGTTGAATGCTGCAACAAGAATTTCACAAAATAATGGGCACCACTAAGATTTGAATTTTGAACCGACAATCACCAAAAAAAAAGTTTAATTAGTTAGAAATTAGAATGTATGAGCCACTAAACTTTGCTAGAAATATCATGCAGACACCAACACGACATTCTTCATAATACTCAGGTGCATATGCACCGTGAGTATGCAATATCGGTATTTTCAAACACACTAGTAATGCTAGGCGAATTCAAACAGGAAAGCAAGTCCTTTCATATGTGCAACAGGAATCAGATAAGAGACTTAGTGAAAATGCTTCTTCAATCAAACAATAAAAGGCAGTTGCAGGAAAGAGATTATCAAAGGATAATATTGAAACCCAAACCTTGGTTGGTGCATCACATTTCAGACTGCCGTCAGAGAAAGACTGGACTGCCTTGTCCCATTCTTCTAGATTTTTTTCTTTTACAAACACTGACTCAGAAATATATATTATATAGTTATAAACATTCGATCTGGACCTTGTCCACCATGGAATAGCAGCACATGCCACAAACAGACATTTCATGACCCAGGAACAAGTGCATACTCACACTGATAGAACATATGAATTAGACTGGAAGCCATAAACTCAACAATTCAATTCAATTCTATTTATAACTAGTGATTAGAAATTCCACAAGTGGATAGAATTATCTGGAAGGTGCCACATTATCCACATGCCAAGTAGACATGTTCTAGAAGGGAAGTAAACTTCGACACAGTTAGGCTGCCGTTTGTGATTACAGCTATGTCGGCACTGAGCAGCCATCTGGATATGGCAGCTAAGGCTGCGCTCTTGACAGAACATGTTATTTTCTAATAAACATTAATGATTACATTTTAATAGTCATCCTCTGCTCAAGAGCTGAAAAAAAAAATCTAAACATGCTAGAAGGAATAACATATTTGTTTCTGTATTTGCGAGTCACAACATGAGAGAAGGAATAAAAACCATCAATTATTGAAATAATCACGTCAGTAATTATTAAACTTTCTGTCTAAGAACAAAAAAAAATTAAACATTCTACACTGATATTCCCAGTAATAAACAGCAGGAACAATATATTTGTTAGTGCATTTGCAGCTTGAGATGAACAAATAAATATTAAAAAACATGTCAATGATCATCAGTCATTCTCTGCTCAAGCGAAAAAACAACTCTAAACATACTACGCTGATATTCCTAGTAATAGACAACAGAAATAAGTTAATAACGTATTCATTTGTGCATTTGTGACTAAAATGGATTATTGATACAATCATGTCAGGAAATGATATCCACCTTTCTGTTGTCTTCAACATATGATCTAAGAAGGTAGCGCATGTACTTCTTTCTATCTTCATTAGACACCAAAGAAAAAACCATATCTTCGCCAACAGCAGCAACACACAATGGATCAGGACATCGTAAAGTAAGGCATCCAGGTCCATCATTTATTGATGTATGGATGTAACCTTCACATCAGAGAGAAGGAGTTAAGATCTCTTCCAACCTGCTCACTGGTTAACTCAATCATAGCTGGTTTGATCTAAAATATCATGTATGAAAATGCTCAGAAGAAAAAGATTAGAGAATAACTTCATCTTTTCATGTCAGAACACAACAAAAGTCTAGAACATACGTCAAAGAGAGGGAGAAAGAAAAGGTAAACCATACATTAATAGAGCAGCAAAGAAAAATGCCAAGTTAAGAAAGCATTAAACATGTTTGCAAAGCTAGCATCTGCCAGTTTATCCCTGGATCATAAGTCACAACGTGTATTCAACTCTGGGACTCATTTTTTAAATAAAGTGACAAACCTTAGAGGTTATGTGAAAGCGGAGAATGTGATCTACACCACTATGTAATAACAGCTAATTCTAGCTTCCATTAACTTCTTCAGAAATACAAAGCTTTATGCCTTACTGACAATGTAATAAGTTGGTAATCTTATTTGGGCATCTTCATGATACCTGCCCAGCATGTGTCACAGAAGCGATGGCCACAAACAGCAGCTTTCATTCTTTCACGAGCGCAAGTTTCAAAGCATATACCACAACTCAACTGCCAAAAATAAAACAACGTGTGTCTAATGATATGAAGTAAACCAAAGGATTCCTTTGATCCATAGTCAATTGCATTTTCCTGATTAAAATAGCTGTCACACAAGTCACAGAGATTACTCACCTCCTTTACATATGATCTTATTTCTACAATTGGTTTTTCCAACAGCCCCACAGTCTTCCGCACATTCGCTTCGTCTGCAAACCATTCATCATTGACTTTACTCACACTCCTGCATGAGATACCACAAGTTAATATGCACTAATTGTAATCAGGCAAATAAGCCAATCTAGTCCTATTCTAGAAAAAGCATTTATACTTCCACACAATAATTTACATATTAGTAGAATATAACAATTAAATTTTGTATCAAACCAACATTATTATAATTGGGTGATTTCAACAAAACCATCCATACAAGATCATGCCAATAGTCAAAAGGCATTGTACACAGGGTAAACAATCACAGAAGGTTATAGAAGACATGCAAAACAACTATTATGCCACCTTTAAGATATGCTTCATGGGTAAGTACTAAGTATAATGGAGTACAGAAGATGTGTCCGGCTGCCCAAACATCGGTCATGAGATTATTGAGGCCTACGAGAATTCCAATGCATGCTTTCTTTGGAAAATAAGGTTCCTCTAGGGTGGTTTCCTTGTTATCAGCTGTTCAAATGACAAGTAGTTATTAAGGTTTTCCATTGGTCAAACAACATTTATGATTTCTAAAATGAAGATCTGCAGTTATATTCATTTTTGAGTTTACTTATTCCATGTTGAAGTTTCCATTGCACACAAGTAACAATCTGACACTTGTGGCAGAACCATGAAAGTTCTAACTGCATCCTTTTTTAGACGTTTTAATCACTTCCTTACAATATTTTAAGTTTTAATAAACTCCCTTTGCTTAACAATGTTATGCCCATTTATAAATTTGTTCTATCTTGTATCAAACAGCTACACAACCCACTGACTTAAAGCGAAAAGTCTATTGTTGGCCAATTAAACGTGGCTCATAACATGCTATCCCTTCATGAGATCCTCAGCCGTCAAACATGACTGAAGGTGATGTTTCCCCTAAATGTCAAAATAGTGGTTGTAATTACTAGTTATTCGGGTGTTGATTTGTATAAATTTAATAAATGATAAATTCTTCCATTTCAAAATTCAAGTCCCCATTACATATTTGCAATGTATGTTTGATTTGATATCCTTACAGGCTTGCGGTAATGCAAATCTATGCTAAGGTGGTTATGTTTTGATAGATTTAACTTCTGTGCTTAAACCATTCCATGGGATATTTCAAACAAAGGTAGAAATAAACTGCATCATCAGATGCTTCCATCCATGAACAGGGGGCATTTATCAATATAAATTAGATTTTGATTAACAGCTCAATATGTGCATTCTTATCAAGGGTCTACTTCTAGGAAGATATTTAACGGGTAGTGTTACCCCTCATAGTACATGAGAGGCTTTCAGCATTTTCCAATTGCACTTCGAAGTTCGGAGACCCATCTTGATGGCACAGGTGATTCAGTTTTCAGATACAGTCAGGGGTTATTTTTATGAACGCACACATTTTCCCTCACATTACCCTTATGGTATGGTATTACTGACCACTTTCTCAGCAGTGGATGTGTGATGTCTAGAGGAAAATGGCTAGGGCAAAGTATATGTTTATACCCCCTGAGACTATCAGGATCATATTCATTGATTGAATCTAAGCACTAGAGTTGTTCTGATGGCATTCAGTGTCATGGTTTTATTGGGCATGGGAACCATACATTTGGATGGACTGCCTAGCACAGTTGATTATTTTGATATGATGCAAGCATGGTTTACAGGTGTATTATCATAGTTCTGTATCTTGGAGACCTTCTAGCATGAGTGCCCTAAACACTTTGGGATTTCATGATGTTTATATCACTTTATTATGATGTTGAGATTCCCTTTTGATAGAGTGCTACCCTTGGTGCTCATTTTTATGCTGATTTCACAACTTATTTGATTTCAGTCAGACCACGTGGAGGCTCTCTTTTAGAGCACTTTGGCTTTTGAGGATGGTTTCACGTTCACATTGAATTGGTTTGATGGTGGTTGGAGGTTTTTATCGGGGCACTCACATGATTGGCACATATGTTGTGGTGCCATATTATTTTATAGATATTTCATTGCTTAGATGGGGTCGTCCCCTCCTTTTGGGAGTTTGTTGAGCCTTGTTTGACTTGGCATTAGGACTATTATACTATTCTATTGATGGATTGCCTTGTCACCACATTGAAGATCCCACTTGCCATTATGGAGGAGGTCGGATGCACTTGGATTGAAGATCGCCCTCCTTAACCTCTCAATTGCTCTCACACATTTTGTTGATGTTTTGGTAGCTAAGGGAGAATCTTTCCTTCCTAGATGACCTTTCTTAGATGTGGAGAAGATTCTGGAAGCAAGAGATCCATTGGACAGATGTTGAAATACCCTAGAAGAGAAGTCGGCCTAGAAGAATAAAGTATAATGAAAAGACACCTTCCCAGAAGAGAATTCGGCCCAGCTAGAAGGACAGGAAGACTATAAATAAGGAGGCGCCTTAGCTCATTTGTTCTCACACACACACTCTCTCAACTACACAGAAGCAAGGCGCAAATTTGGAGAAGGTGATGCAGATGTTGCAGTGACTCAGTTTCTTCTTGTTCAGTCTTTTGGTGTCTCTCTCTTGTGCGCTACTCCTTGAGGAGGTGCACTACCTTGGTATGGTGTTGTTGCAGTTGTGGTGGTATTTATGGTTGAGCTAGCCTTTGTGCTAGAGTTTATCTGATTGGACTTGCTTTGTGAATGGAATCTATCTAAGAAAGGTTGTTGGGTTTTTCCCCCATTTGAGGTTTTCCCAAGATAAATCTCTTGTGTTCTTTATGTCTCTTGTTTATGTTGCTACTGCTCAGTACATGATATATATATGTTCATGGTAATCAAGTAAAAGAACACAAGAAACACTAATGCTCTTTAAATAAGGAAAATCTAACATGGTATCAAAGTTGGTTACCTTCATAACAGTTTGACCACTGGAAGGAGGATCGCTACAACGACATGTCGCAGCACCTTGCAGTTGCAATACTTTGTCAAGCTCGTTGAGCACTATCCCAAGGACGTTGGGGATAATTCCTTCATAGAGCAGTGCACCCTAACCTAGCGCACCCCCTGAAACCCTCAACGTGCAATTTGATGAAGTTTGAAAAATCAAGGTTTTTCAGTGCTAGGGGTTCTACCGGCGAAAATGTCAACCAATATGAGAGTTGAGGATAGATTGGATGGAGCAGATAACTTTAGATCCTGGAAGCATTCTAGAAGAGAATGAGCTATTGAATCATGTCAAGCAAAGACGCCAAAGCAAAGTTCAGGAAGAATAAGGTCAAGGCCAAACGAATCTTCACAAACTCGATTAAAGATCTTAGATCTAGAGCACTCAGAGGAAGCCCAAGAGTTGGAGGCAGCAATGATGATGTCTCCTACAATAGAGAATAACTCAAATAGGTCAACAACAGCAAGATTCCAGGTTTGCATATCAAGTTTGATATTTTATATTGTTGCAGTTTAAGTAAGTGTTGTAATTAGAATAGTGGTCTTTAGAGTTCTATTATTGCTATTGTTATCAAATGTTTACTTTGGTATGATTTCATATCAGTAAATGCTCATTGTTCAATATTAGTGATGCACTTGTTTGCAAGACGAAATTGATCTCTTCTGGGAGATGTTGTCTTTTGTTTCTTGTTTCAGACAGGTCACAGGTGATAGCTCCGAGAGGGAGCTATAATGACAGTTGCAGGATGCAACAGATTAGATGGTATCTATCCGAGACATGGAGGAGATTATCCAGACATAGAGTTGTGTACACAACCGTACACAACCATATCACGAAGGAAGGAGGACGAAGTTAGAACCTTCTTGCAAGAAGGGTACTTTTGCGGATACACAGTATCTCATATGGAGATCAATTGAATAAATCAAAAGGCTCTAAAGATGACCATACAGATCCGTCTAGTTTAGTTGATCACCCTTCAAATCACTAGGAAGAGTAAATAGAGCTAGAAGGGCCTACCCAGAATCGTTATAGTGACCAGGAAGAGACCAACATGGTCCCGTGATACTTTGCAGAATGCAAAGGGGGATACAGATATATGACATTGATGAGCCATACCATGAGGAGCAGATGGCTCCACCAGTGATGAGGTAGGCGGCCCCACCAAGTACCAACTCAGAAGGAGCTAGACTTCAGAGGGAGTTAGCCCTTAGGATCCACTAGAGAGGAGCAGCCTCCCCAGGACAGTTCATAAGAGATCAGACTTCGAAAGAGGTCAGCACATGCAAAGGGAGCAGATGACTCCGAAGATTATATAGAAGCGAAGTTTTCCAAACTTCGATCTATGTTAGGAGTTCAGGAAGTTGTCATCAAGGGGGAATAGGCTCCAATGCCTCCTTCCTTCTTCTATTGTGTCACTATTGTAAATCCTTCAATCCTATCCCAAGTTGTTCTTAAGGAGGGATATTAGGATATTTAGACACTTAGGAGTTAGTTAAGATCTACTTGGTCTAATGAGTCATTAGGTAAAAGTGTGTTTCTTTAGTATGCATTAGTATGCATTTGTAGTTAGAAAATTCGACGGTCACGATATGTTCCCGACATAGAGTGATCTAGTGGTTCATATTCTCCTCGATCTTAACAACCATTGATCCGTGGCTTAACACCCGATTGGTCCATGATCTCTATTTAAAGAGCATGAAGAGTCATTTGTCGATGATCAATTGTGAGAAACTCTCTTGTAAAAATCACTCTATAATCTTTTTCTTTTGCATTAATTAAGTGCTCCAAGTGGTCGCTTTGGTTGGGGCCGTGGATGTTTCCCCATCGAGGTTTTACCACATCAAAACATCGGTGTGTTGATCTTTGATCTGGTTGTGTGAGTGGTTACTAAAGGTGTTCGTCCTATGTTGGAATACTTGTGTTGTCGAACAAGAATGCACCCATACCTACCCAGGACATAAATGCCTGACATCAGAGGGAGTTACCACAACAAAGGGGTAGTCAATCGGAGCAATAAAACCAAGCACCCTGAGAATGGGGACTAAAAGAACAAGCCATGACCGTCCACCCGAGGGGATCTAGGTGACCTCTAACCAACACTCGTACATCAAAATCATCCCATCATGGCCACATACAAAGAAATCATCACACTTTAGACACATCTAGTGAAAAAATATAGGGTACATTGCAGAGAATATGGGGTGTAACACATGGCATATGCAGTTCTTGATTTTACTGGCATTCCAAGGTAGTCAAATGCACTTACCGATAAGCTTCGGAAGTATCTCCCACTCTTTGAGGGGGATGGTACAATCACTATTCGAAGATACTTGAGAAAAAATTATGTTTCATTGACAATTTTGAGGTTGAGCATGAAGATGTTAAGATGAAATTATTTGTCCAAAGCTCGCAAGAGGATGTACAAGAATGGCTTAGCTCTTTGACCACTACAAGTTAGCTACTTTCCCTATGTTTGTGCAAGATTTTAGATCTGAATGGGGTGAAGACGAGTATCGGTCTTCACTAGTTGATTTCACTTACATTACGAAAATAGTCGGTTTTCTAAAACATATGCCAGGATTAATACATCATTCAAAGAGGAAAAGGCGTATGCTTTAGATACATATTTTCATGTTTTTTATTTTGATTTTGGTTTCCTTTTGAGAAAAGTACGCAAGACAATGCCTAAAGAAAAATTTAGAAAATGCTTATATTCTAGCTAAGAACTTAGAAACTTATCTTGAAGATAAATCTTTTCAAGTTGATGGTTTCCATAAAGATGGTCCTGCAAATACAAGTGATTCCTAGTGCATAGAATAAGAAACGTGTGACAGTTTTCCAAGGTGAAGAGGATCGTTCTGAAGAGGAGCATGATTCTGGAGCAACCTTGTCTTTTGATCCTATGAAAGCAATGGTATGTGATGATGTTTCTAGTATGCCTTCTTCGATTCCTTTGTTCATTGAGCACAATAAAGAATCAAAAGCCGTACTTGAGAGTGTTATTGAAGACCCTAAACTCATGGAAGATATGCTTCTTTCTTCAAGTACTATGTCTGATTCAGAACTAGAAAGACTTTCATGGAATCCATAAGTCTAATGAAGATGTTCCTTGTATTTCAGATTCCAATGAAAGTGTAGCTCATGAGAAAGAAAAAGAGATGCACACAAATAAATTTGAGGACTTGGATCGACAAGAGCATTTATCGCCATTTTCTATGGTGTTGCCAATTCAAGTTGAACCCTATGAAGAGCTTCATGAAGATCCAAAAATTAATGTTGTTGTGCTTATTGATCGTGAAGAGGGTTGTTGTGCTTATTGATCGTGAAGAGGAAGGTCGAGTTGCCAACTTGATCTCTGGACTCTTCTTAGTAGTGATTGCAGATTCAGAAAGGAGGTGTAACGGATTGATCATCCTGTTGTGATATTATTGTAGTGGGAAGAAAAACTTTTGGTTCAACTAGAAGATGATCTTTCTCACAGTTTGGTAATGATACCAGAGCTCAATTTTGTTCCTCGATTGGATCATTGCTTGGATATCAATTTCAGTCTTGATTTGATTGAATTAAGGATGGTGGAGGTATTTTAGGAGGCATTGTGGAAAAACTTTAACTTTTCTACTTTCTTCTTATTCACTAGCAAGCAGCCATGTTCTAAGTTGCAACCTGCAAAATTGTTGTTTGGCAATGAAGCATATGAAGATGTCTTTCTAGCTCAATAGACTTCATGATTGGCTTCAATAGAGGTATGGCTATGTTGATCTTTCATGTAGGATCAATCACTTCATTGCATGGTTGTGTTGGCCATGCGAATATGTTGATCAATCATGGCAACTCTAATACATTTCCAAAATTCAAAAACAAGAAAAAGATGTCCAAGTCAATAGGATAGGTCGGTATGTTCAATTGTTCCATTTTTGAGTTGTTGGATAGGTTGAGTCAAAGTTATGTTATTTCCCTTTCCCTTAGGTTAGTAAAATCAATTGTTTCGTCTTTTAAGCTTTTAGGATTATTTCCTAGTCTTTTGATCAAATTTTGAGTCAGTGCTAGGGAGTGTTTTCGATCACTAGGATTTTTGGTCTTGGGATGTTGGTTCTTTCAAAGTTGTTGAGTCATCTTTTGTTTTATGTTGATCAATCATGGCAACTCTAATATATTTCCAGAATTCAAAAACAAGAAAAAAAAAAAGTCCAAGTCAATGCAATATGTCAATATCATCAATTGTTCCATTTTTTAGTTGTTAGGTAAGTTGAGTCAAAGTTATGTTATTTCCCTTTCCTTTAGGGCAATAAGTTCAATTTTTCCTCTTTTGAACTTTTAGAATTATTTCCCAATCTTTCATCAAGTTTTGAGTCAACCCTAAGGGGAGTTTTAGGTCATTAGAGTTTTTGGCTTTGGGATGGTGGTTCTTTCAAAGTTATTGAGTTATGTTTTTGTTTTATATTGAGTAAAAATAAAGTGTCCTCTTAACACTATTTTTGGAAAAGAGATTTGAATCTTATTATGATATGTTATTTGTACATAATTTTCCTTCAGTAACATGGTTTGGGATCCTAAAGTTTATATCTTTGATCCCTATGTTGTGTATGTCATGGTCTAAAGTCTGAGTCAGAAAGTAGGGTCAAAGTTTGAGAGTCTCTACTTGGAAATCAAGTCATATATGTTACCTTATTTTTATCCTACATAATTTTTCTTTGTGTTGGTTGGAGGGATTTTTAATACTTTCTTTCCAATAGGTCTTGCCTCGTCGTCGACTATGACACATTTGCTATAGGGGTTGATTTAGAGGCTAAGTACCTTGGTATCCACAAGCCTTATCGACGGTCTACCTCACATTGAACAAAACTTTTAATTATTGGATTCTAACTAAATGATTCCCTTTAATGTTCGACTTCATCTCATTCATTAACATTGACAAATTGTATTTGTACCTTGGGACACATTATCATTTTAGTGGGGTACCTTGACATTAGTGGTCTGTGACTAAATGGTTTCTCCCATCGTTGACTTCAACTCATTATCCCATCGTGAAGATTCATACTTGAGGTTGGGTTGTAGTGAGACTTGAACATGTCTAGCTTCCATTTAGTAGATCTTTGAAGCTTGTATTGTTAATGTTTAAGCCATTATTATAGTTCTTTGCATTTCAATAGATAACAATAGCATAATACAAGAGCACTGAGAAATACACAATCACAAGAGACACAGCATTTATCCTGGGAAACCCTCTAGGGGAAGAAAACCCAGCAAAACTTCCTTATTATAGATAGCCAATACAATGCCAAGAGATAACTCAAACTAAAACAGAAGTTCCTCTTCCAAAGATGCGCCACTCTCTCTCCTGCAATTCCGAAACTTGTCTCTCAAAATTTGTCTAAGTGAGGCAGTAGCCTCCTTATTTATATTAGACTGGCACGTGTGAAGCGTCTCTTCACTGGCAGGGCCGACTTCTCCAACTGGGTGGTTATAACCACATTAATTACATCATGGGGCCTCGTTAATATCTGTTGGGGCAGACTTCTTATTCTGCCTATTATAATTATCATTTGACCAATCCGCAAAAGGGGATTTGATCCTATTACAATAGCCAACATGATCAATCCACAATGGGGATTGATCCAATGAATAA
>ML783765.1:303909-336392 GCA_009831015.1 Picea engelmannii
TGATCTACTAGCTGCAGCAGCTGCAATGGCAGCTCTCCTCCAAATCTGCGCACAAAACTAGGCACTGCAGTGCGCACAAGTGCTGCTCTGCAATTCTGAGACTGCCTACCAGAATGAAGATTGGCCTCCTATATTTATAGTAAATCTGGCTAACTGCCTGGGTCGACTTCTCATTCTAGGTATCTGTCTGTTCAGTATATATTATTTCTTCTGGCCGACTTCTTCTCTTGGAGGCTAATAACCTAATATAAATTATCTTCTTGAGCCAACAAGTCTTCTAGGGTTATTAGCCAACCCATTAGGGTTTCTTCTTGCTTCTCGGAGTATTCTATCCTCGTCAGGTTTACACGTGGAGGTAAATACCTCCCGCAACTACCATAATATCAACACTCCAATCCGTATTGTATAGCCTCCTGATGTTGAAGCTATCTAGAAGTGCGTGCCAATCCCTCTCCTTGGGATGTGTGCCAACTTCTGCCTGTCGAAACTCTTTCCCTCCAAGTTAAAAAACCCTCTTGGGATGCGTGCCCCTTCACCTTCCCTCAACCTCTTCTCAAAAAGTGCACCCTCCTCCTCATGAGCTGCCTTTTATTAAAATTTGAAATGTAACGGCCCCAACCCTTGGTCTTCCAATGAGATTGACGATCAAGATTAGATCTTGCCCTCATGAGATCAACGGTCACGACTTAATCATTCGTTGAGGTCACTTAAGTCACTAAAGTGACCCATAACATCATAAAGTCACTTTTACATTAAAAAATTAAAAGCCCAACTTTATAAAATCACTTAATAAAGTTACTTTATAAAAACGTATTATAAAGTCACTAGGGAGAGAGTGTGTTCAATCACTTCCGCATGTTGAGCATCGCCAATGCAGAAGTACCTCCGAGCTACCAAATTTTAACACTCCCTCTTAGCGAGAGAGGTACTTCGGGTATCACCACTAGAATCCGTCTCCATCTCATCAGTTGACATAGTTGCTCCCTCAGTACTAGAAGTCTCTGCTCCCTCTAAATAGGAAGCCACTACTCCCACTGCACTGAAAGCCTCTATTGTACCACGAACTGAAGACATGCTCCTAGAGACTACACACTCTCCTAAGCATCCATCTATGTCGACTCATGCCTGTTGAGTCCTCTGAGACTACTAGAAGAAGACCGAGTCCCCAATATCAACTCTCTCTCACGTGCTACCTGCCAACTCTCCGACACAAAATCTGAGTCTAGAAATACACTGGACCCCAACACAGGTCGACCCAACAACCTATACAGGCCCTCATACCTGACACCAAACATCGTTGTTGTGTCAGCAATTGCTCCCACAGGATATAAAAACACATGTCCACCGTAGAAGACAACTCCAAATCCACTCTCATCCAAAGTTGACACTGAGAGAAAATTAACAGTCAACTCTGAAATATATAATACCTTGGTAACCTCCAGAAAACCTCCTGACTCTAGTTGGAATCTAACCCTTCCAACCCCCTTTACTGCAAGTTATGGGTCGGCTCCACAATTCATTCTGCAGTCTAAGTCTACCTCTGTAACATCGAGGAAAACTGACCTCAACCCAGTCATGTGCCGAGAAGCTCCACTGTCCACAAACCATGACTCAATGTCCTCAAATGCTAGGCACCCACTGCCCACAGGACCAGTCATGGGAGAGAACTCCCTCTCATATCTCTCAGCAAACTCTGCAATCTCTGTTGAAGCTGACACCTCTGGTTCTGGCTTCTTCTTGTTTGGACATTGACTAACGTAGTGGCCAGTCTTGTGACATGCAAAGCATCTCACCTTGCTCATGTCCTTCTTCTTCTCATTGCCCTTTACCACAAGAGCAACGTTCTTGTCGTCTGCACCATCCATTGCCTTTTCCTGAGACCCCTCCCGTATCTCCTCCTGTGTAAAATCATCCCACAATCTGCTCCAGTCAGGGAGATTCTCTCTCCCCACCACACACTTCACGAAAACCTCCCACTCCTTGGTGAAGCCTTTGAGGGCTATCCGCACCAACTCTGAGTCGGGAATGGCTTCTCCAACAGTTGCCAACTCGTCCTTCACCTGTGCAACTCGGGAGAAGTAGGTGGCTACACTCTCTCCTTTGGCCATCCTAGCACCATGGAGCTTGTCCCGGAGAATCATTTTTCGGTTCTCGTTCTTTGCCTCATACAAAATTTTCAGTGCATCCCACATCTCTTCGGTTCTCTTCTTCTCAACCAAGTGTGGAATAAGATGGTCTTCGACCCCGTCCAAGATGATTCTCCGAGTCTTGGCTTCCTTCACCTCATGAACATCAAGAGCTATGGGATTTGAAGCAGGTACATGCACGATGGTGTTCGCAAACAACCATAATTTGTTCTCCTTAAGAAAACTGTTGATTCTAACCTTCCACTGTAGGTAGTTGGAGATCCGCTCCAACCTATCTTCAAACCTGATGTTGGAAGTCATCTTTATCCACCTGACAAAGAACCTCTTCTCCCTTCTTCAAGCTAATGCTCCAGCAAATCACTTGTTGTCCCAAGTGCCAAAGCTGCCCACTGAACTTTAGAGCACCTGCTCTGATACCATGTTGAAATACATTTTAGTTCAGCATAACACTTAGTCTAAATTAGATTTCAGCCTCCTATAAATATCCAACAGCCAGACAATTGTACTTTATGGGCAGAAATACTATTAGACAAGTTCTGAAATAAAATAGCAGCGAAAATAATTTATGAACAGCAGGCAGTAACTCTCATTTGGCACAAAAATCTGAGCATAACCAATTGAAAAGATACACAGAAAATATGGACAGATTTGAGGAGAATGTCTCTTTATTCAGCTTAAGGAAAAATTATGAGTACAACAGCTGTGTACATTTAGCATTAATACCCTGTACAATCACCCTATCTGAGCAAAAACAGCTTTATATTTCCTTAGCAACACAGTCTGAAATCAAAATTTGACTTCTAGTACAACCTGTACGGACTGTACAGTTACTAACAGCAGAAATATTTCTCAGTTTTCGTGCCCAGAAAAATTATAGATCCGTACCTCATTGTACGGATTTATCAGCAGCAAAGAAACACCTAGAAATCCATGCCAATACCCAGCAGCGATTTCTGTGCTTGGTTGTAGCTGCAAAACCAGCAAACTTTGATGTACAGCCTCCTTCAATCCGTACTTAACGGCCTCCTGATGCTGAAGCTATCTAGAAGTGCATACCAATCCCTCTCCTAGGGATGCATGCCAACTTCCTGTTGAAACTCTTTCCCTCCAAGCTAAGAAACCCTCTTGGGATGCGTGCCCCTTCACCTTCCCTCAACCTCTCTTCAAAAAGTGTGCCCTCCTTCTCCTCATGAGCTGCCTTTTATTAAAATTTGAAATGTAACTGCCCTAACCCTTGGTCTTCCAATGAGATTGACGGTCAACGTTAGATCTTGCCCTCATGAGATCAACGGTCACGACTTAATCATTCGTTGAAGTCACTTAAGTCACTAAAGTGACCCATAACATCATAAAGTCACTTTTACATTAAAAAATTAAAAGACCCAACTTTATAAAATTACTTTATAAAGTTACTTTATAAAAACGTATTATAAAGTCACTAGGGAGAAAGTGTGCTCGGTCACTTCCGCATGCTGAGCGCCGCCAATGCAGAAGTACCTCCGAGCTACCAAATTTTAACAGGCTCCAAGGTAACTGGAGAATGTACACTGTCATTTCATACTATCTCCCTGCACTTCGGGTTAGTGCTTGCTAACCACAGGGCAAATCCCTTTGCAATTTATAAATGAAGTGTGAACCCCAGTAATCAAAAACCACTGCCAAACTACAATAAATGCTCACTGTAATTATAAATTTCAGATCTGTAATCTCCAATTAAACACATAAAACAGCAAGCAAAACTGCAGATTTACACTTTAGGATGATTTTCTGTCTTGGGAAACGTGTAAATCTGTTGTTAGACCATGAAAACTGCCCCTAAAAGACCAGATCTGCATGCAGAAAATAACTAAATAAAAGCAAGTGATTAATAAAAAAATTATGGATATTGACTTAAGTGCCTTTAATCATATGGGCTATGGGGTGTAGAAAACCAATTAAGGAGGAGTAGTTCCTGTTATTAATCAATTCAAGTGATCAAAATACAGCAAGAAACATAATCAACAATAAGATGTAGCCGCTAAATAGATGTTACATTTATTTCCAAAGCTATAAGTACAAGGTTTGGGAAAATATCAATTTCACCTACAAGAGCTCCCGGGGGGCACTCTACCACTTCTAAAGCACTTTCTCACACTAGTCTTCAAGGATGCAATCACGTGAATATAATGCAAGCAACTTCTACCTATCAATGACGACTATGTCCCCTCACAATTACTCCAACTGGAAGAGGGTGTGAAAAGCAAGGGACTCAAAGAAAACACTAGTAAACAATAACATCTCACCTGGAGTGTACAAAAATATCCCCAATTATCAATAGAAGTCAAAAGTGCAACATGCCAAAGATACATTCCTCCAAAGAGGGCATATGATGTAAAGTAGGCTAATACAATAGAATAATCCAAATATAAGTCAAGTGATCCCTTCTCCAAGTTCATGCACTCTCTTCCTTGCTGAAAATAACATGCATGCAAAGGAAATTCACTGAGAAAAGCTCATCACTAAGCCATGCACTCATCCTCTAATGAAAATAGTATGCATGCAAAGGAAATTCACCAAGAAAAGCTCATCTTTAAACCACAAATAGCCCCACATTCCATGCACTCAAGTTGCAAATAAAAATAGCATATGTAATTAAAGCAAGTTGATAAGAATAGGCCATCTCATCTTGTGGGCAAAAGAAAACTAAAGGAAATTACTCAGATTTTTGAAGAGGGAGTGATGGTAGCGAGTTCAATATAGTTAGTTGCTGAAGGCGCTTTGTAAGGGAAGGATTAACTTAGGATCAATGGTGGACATAGAGATCATGCGGCCAAAGGGTCTCAGGGAAGTACCCTCATTCAAAGATGTACTGTTTAGAAAATTCAGCAAATCGAAGGAAATGGAGGGCGCATGAAAGGGAGCCTCAACCCGAGAAGAAAGTACACCAATGCAGAAGCCAGTACATCACACAGGACGAGGACAAAGCCCCAGATCTGACCAATCAAGACAAGAAGCTCCCTGGGGGCTGCTTGGCTAAAACAACAGAAAATCCAAGATATGAAGTTACCTCCTCCAAAATCGGCAGATACATATACTACACAAAAGATCATGCAGTGATTGGAAAGTTTATGGGAATTTGGCCCTCAAAGAAGGCCCTGATCTGGTGGATTAACTCCAAATGGAAACCAAGAGGACAGGTAGACCTCAAACTTGGTTCCAAAGGCTTATTTACAACAATCTTTACAAGCTTTGAGGATAGGAGGCACATCTTTAAAGATGGCTCATATTTTTTCAACTTAGCAGGCCTACACCTGCATTTTTCAACAGAGAAGTTCAGCCCAGAAAAGGAAGACTTCACAACAGCACTACTTTGGATCTACATGTACTCTCTTCCACAAGAGTTTTGGGATGAAGAATCTTGGCCAGAATAGGGAATGCACTCCACAACTACGTCAAAACCCCTGAATCACAAAGACAGGTGAGTATACAGCTTATGCAAGAATCTGTGTCTATATGAATGTATCTGGTGCCCTTCCCGAATCCATTTATATCAGCTTTCAAGTTTCAAAATGGAATCAAACCTTGGACTATGAACACATACCCTTCAAATGCAAAAAAATGCCATCAATATGAACAAACTTGTTCAAACATTGTCCATTTAATGCTATACCCAATGCCAAAAACCAGGAAGAATAAGCAGATACAAAGGGTTTTGATAAAGTGCCTTGTAAAAGAAAACATGGTAAGAAGCAAATCACTCAAGCGACCCCCTCTGTTCCCAAGGTGTCCAATAGCTTCCAATCACTAGCCTCTGAATAGGGGGACTAAGAGAAGAAACTAGGGGATGCAACCAAAGAGGCTCAGCCCCAACCTAAATACATCCACAAGGAACCCAAATGAAGAAAAAAGGACCCAACAATCCAGATAGCAGGAAGCAATCTAAGAACCATGGAAAAGAACACATTGTTCAAGAAGATCTGGAAATGGATTACGTTGAAGAAGATAAAACCAACTCAAAGGAAGAAGATCAAGAATAGATAGAAAACATTGACATGTAAGAAGTTGATCTACCTGCCCTCATAGAAATCTATAGTTTGTTACACCCCAGATTCTCTGTAGTGTACCCTATATTTTTTCACGAGATGTGACCACTCCGATGTGCCCAAAGTGTGATGTTTTCTTTGTATGTGGCCATGATGGGATGTTTTTGATATACAAGTGTTGGTTAGAGGTTACCCAGATCCCCTCAGGTGGACGATCATGGCATGTCCTTTTAGTCCCCATTCTCAGGGTGCTTCGTTTTATTGCTTCAACCAACGACTCCTTTGGAGGTGGGAACTCCCTCTAATGTCGAGCATTTATGTCCTGGGTAGGTATGCAGGCTTTCTGAGGTGGATCTACCAGGATACATGATTTATGGGGCCCTTAACTATTCACTTATTTTTCTTGCTATGTAAAAGGTGATTGTGCTTTGTAAGGATTGTCACACCCATGGTTTAGCACACCTTACCCATATGGACCCTCTCTTTCATATGTATGTACCACATTTGGGCCTACGGAAAACATTTTGCACATGATTATTCAGTTGCACATTTTTTGAGGCACATCATGGATTTTGAAGCATTGGTCACCCTCTTCGAGGCATAGATGGGCTACTTTCATCTGCATGGACATCCTCTACACTCGCCATGTGTCAAAAGCCAAAACGTCCCCCTCCTTTGGCACTTTTTTAATGCAATTTACCCACTAAAGGAGGGCCGACTTCATTTGGCGACACTTCATGAGGATGTTGGGGCTTTTTGGAGTCTAATTTAATGATGTGGGGGTCACTTATGTGACTTGGCACTTGATGGAGATCACTTTGCACTTGCCCTTGGATGTGGATGCACTTTATGAGCACTTTTTGATGGCTTGTTGAGCAAAATTGAAGAAGCAGTCCACTTTTGGGGTTTTTATTTGACATGGGGTGAGGTCATCCCCTCTCTTGTAGGTGGATGTTGGAGCTTGACTAGCCAAGGAGTATCCAAAGAGTATTCCTTGCCACATTTTGAGGCCTCCCAAGTGACTTTCAAGGGGAACGTCGTACCTCAAAATCCAAATCGGTCCTTTCTTAGAAGCTTCACGTCATTTTTGTTGTTGAGGGTTTTATGATCCATTTTTTGACTTGGAGGGTCACTCCCATGCTTCATGGAAGAGCCTTGACCTTTAGGTATGGACATGGTCAAGCTTTGGAGACATATTTCAAGGATTTATAGATGTTATTTGAGCATTTTTAGAGCATATTTTGTTAAAGCCGTCCCTTCTATGAGGGTTTTAAACATGTAAAGTATCATTTAATTGTACTTTCTGACTTAGTCTCCAATTTGTGTGGATGACAAGTCATTTTATTTTATGCCTTAGCCTAAGTTTGGGGAATAAAGGGTGAAGAGGAAGTGAGAGCCTCATCTATAAATAAAGGCACTCCTCCCACTCATTTCTTCTTGTGAATTGTTGGAGATCATTATTGGAGCCATTTAATAGAAGATCTTTACTTGGTGTTTTCTTAGTGTTAATTCTTGGATGCTATATCTTTCTTGGTTATTCTTCTTGGCATATTTTTCAAAGAATATTGTGATTATTCAAGATTCTACATAAACTAGAAAGATTGATCCATTGAGGAGTTATCAACTACTTGGAGGGAGGACGTCTAGGGTTTGTATCCCTTCCTTCTTTCCCTAAAACAATTTGGTAAGTTCTTGTCTCGTCTTGATTTGGAGAATTCTGGTGTTATGTGCTAGTTTGGACTACTCTTTGCTGTTCATGATTATCTGGAATTCTGTAAGATCTGATATCACAGTTATAGATTTTTCAGATTTCTTACACTTGTTGATATCTGCTCTTACTCCTTTAACATATTGTGCTGACAAAATGGATATGGAGCTGTAGCTATCAGTTAAATTTGTAGATTTAATTCAATTACTGTCAATTATCTGGAAATTCCTGAAATCTCTAATCCAACGAATTATTTCCTGCTTATGTTTTGAATTTATTTCCGCTGGTTCTATATCTCTCAGTTCTTTTATTAAATTATTTCCTAGTTCGGATAAATTACATAAGTTTAGCTGTATGACTGCATTCTGAATTCACGTATTGCATTCTGCATTAAAAATTAAATTATAAAACAGATAATTGCAGCCAAGCCATAATCTGGAGGGTTTGCCAATTTCAATGGTGAAAGGTCTAATTGGGCACTTTCCCCGGATAAACTTATGTGGTTGATGAAGGGCATTCACCCGTGTCAACATTCTGGCACAGGCAAATGCCTTTTGTCAATAGGATTGACCTAAACAACTGTTATTTTAATTCAGTTGAGAATGGATGCTTAACATAAATTCATCTTACCAGTTCTATTGAAAATAACCCATGCTAACTTACATATGTAAAAGATAAAGCCAATGAATATGCACTAGATCTTTCAAAAGACAAAAACTAGCAAGGAAAGATACATATACATGATTAACATGAAAAGCTCACTGTAATAATTTAATATTTATGCAAAGATACATATACATGATTAACATGAAAAGCTCACTGTAATAATTTAATATTTATGCATCTAAAACAGGACTAAGAAGCCAAAACAACAGCAATATCGTCAGAGGATATTTGAGACAATACCATTTGAAATGCCGCAGAAGTATGCCAGCATTCACCCTTGATATAGAAAGAACTGTAGAAATGCTTGTCAATGCCTCTTCTTGGCATTGGCGAATGTCTTCCTCACTTAAAATTGTGTAGTTCAGCTGCAAACTCAATCAATCTTCACAAAATGAGATTTCGGAAAAATCAAATTGCAAATAGGAAATGAAGGAAAGGCAAACTGAACAATCCTTTAATTCAAATTTCCAGAATACAACAGACAAACTCTAGTTCCTGCCTAAACTAGAAACCCCTTCAAAAGTCACACAGCAAAAACTTCTAACTGTCTCAAACAGGCAGAAAATTCAAAGTTTTATCTCAGGTGATTAAAAGACACTACTTAAAGAGAGACTAAATACAAAAATAGCATAGACATGGGTAAATACAGTTAAAGTGTTTGAAATGACTCTGTTTCATGCTTGGAATAGATTCTATTAAAATTACTGCATTGCTCTTCCTAATATTATTATGAAACCTGAGATCTCATGAACTCACTCAAGGAAGAGGCATGATCGCTAGGGAACCATCAAAGAGAAATGAAAGACGGTACATTATTAAAAAAATAGATGCAGCAATGACATAAATACTTAAAGAACAAATTGCTACCTCAGTCTACCATAGTCTACAAACAGCAAAAGGCTGAAGGAAAACCTGCAGAAGTGACTGTTGTAAACATACTAATCAAGGAAAGGTCAAATCAATGAACACTTATACACAAATAAAAATCTAAAAAGAAACAAAACTAAAAAAATGTTCAACGAAAAACAATGCCAAAAACTACAGAACTGCCCTTTATCATTGATGTGCCTGTCAAGGCAAGGGAAATGCCTTAAACACATTATACAATATAAAAATAAAAATAAAGGCAAACTACAGTTGACTTTTAGGGCCATGAAATCAGAACTAGACCACAGATTGTATATTCCTGTGTTTTCTGCAGATTTTCAGTTGGTAACCTGCAGACATCTATGATTATATCCTCCAAGCTTTCAGTTCTGCTTCGAGTTAGATGTAAAGCTTCAATACTGTCAGTCAAGGTCGGATCATACCTGCCTCGCAGAGATATGATGCAGTGCATTATTCTCTTTTCAATTCCAATAATTATTTAGAATTCAACATTCTGTATTCTATTTAGCTGAACTGGAGTATTGCCCGTACTGTCTGTCTTGTGCATTTTAATTGTTGTTCCTGAGGTCTGCATCTCTGCTGCTTTCAAGATTGATATTATCTAAAAGATTTTCGTACATTTGGCTGTAACTCTCTAACCTTTTTCACTTTACTAGTCTAAAGGTCCTAGTCTTCAATCTCCAAGACCCCAGAAGGATCTGCATACACTAAATCTTATTCTTCTACAATAACCCATTGAGGATGAACCTATCCAGATACCTGGTTGGCCCAAACCTAGAGATAATGATCCAGATCCTACAGCAGCGATGGCCCCCTGTGCTTAAAATTATCATGCTATGATTGCAGTGTGCACCCTTTGAGGCAGACTTTGTTGTTATGGAGTTCTGATATTTGGCCTGGTAAGTTGTAGCAATGATTTTTGTTATTATCATTAGAATTTGATGGGGACTTTGTATCGTTGATGCCCCTCATTAATTTTTGGTTTTCTGGTGTTTTGACAGCACACTTATTTATGCCTCTTTATGACACCAGGGCGGTGGTTGTAACTACCAACAACAAATTATAGGCCTGAGTATGTAGGCTTCCACAGTTAGTCATAATAGTAGCAAATCTTTCTGGAAAGAAACTGTGTGAGAGTTTATGAAACGTCAGACGTTTTGAGTGAACACTCCACCCATCATCAGGGACAAATAGAGCCATGATGGTGATGGATGGAGTGTCCACTCGAAACGTCGGACATTTCATAAACTCTCACATGATTTCCTTCCAGAAAAATTTGCTACTAAAATTACAGACCATCAAGCAATCTATATTCTGGACCAATGGACTGACATAGATGTATCCATTGTACACTTGATTACATGCACAAATCAGTTTAGAGTCGCATTTGAGTACAATTAACCTTAGTGTGCCCTTAATTTGCCAAAGTTCACCTTGTAGCCCCTTCTGGATCCTCTTGGTCACTGTAGAATCCCCCATAGGTCTTTCCAGGCCCAACATTTTCCTTAGTCGGCCCTTACTCTAGTGTTTTTGGATCTTTCTATGCGATAAAATCTCAGTCAAACTTAATCACTCATTGGCCTTGGATTCTGATGATTTCTGACCCCTCAAAACGAGCAAGTGCTGTACACTGTGTATCTTCAAATGTTGCACAATATAGAGAGGTGTTAGCGACAGGATTGTGTGTTCATCTGTGGGATAAAGGACTTCTCTTCCCTCAAACTATATAAATAAACAACTTCTACAGCTCATTTTATCATTAGATCCAATCATAACTTCACATGTGAGACATCAGTGTGATCCTCTGTAGCTATGGAATAATCCATAGGGTTTTAGCTTCATTTTTTGGATTTTTTCCCTCATTCTTAATGCTTTAGGGGTTGTTTTAGGACAAACGATTGTCAGATCACAGGTTTGAGGCCAAATTTGGGTTCCATAGAGGATCACAACAAAAGATCCATTGAAAGGCAATCCAACACACATATACACCTAAATTCTAAAACCTATCCATCAGTCAAGTAGCACTCCTCCAAATGTTTCCACTATTGCACAAAACATGCTAAGGACTCAATGGATTGCAGCATCACCAAAAATCCAACTACAATCATTCCATTATGTTGTACTTTATTGTTTCATATATGTTATTTTTGTTTATTAGTTAGAATTAGATCATAGATCGTCATACACTTATAAGGTTACTATTTAATTGCTTGTTTGAGCTAGATTAGGGTTTGTTTCTCATCTTCTTGCTTTCCTTGCAATATTTTAAACCTTAGAGTAGACTGAAACTGTAGTAGTTCCATACTCTTTTCTTTAATGCCCTCAAGCTAGTGGTCGTGGGATAGATGCCTTAGCAACTTCCTTCAGAGGAATTTGGCATGAATCACCTTTGCGTGTTGAAACCCTAGGTGATCCTCTCTTCTCCTTACACTCTTTTGGTAATCACGATGGGATTGTTGCATCCATTTTCTCTCTACCCTTTCATTTCTCCTTTCACCATGAGGGCCTTCTAGTTTTTGGTCTCTTTCACAAGGGGAAGATACATATAACCGGTACATGTGGTGGAAAAAGACAGGATACACCATAAGTTGGACAAAGTTTAAAAATGAGTTTTTAAAGAGATTCCAAGGTATCAAAGAAGAGGAATTTGAATTTTTTACGGAACTCATGAGGTTACAGCAAAAAGGAAACGAACGATTGTACTCGTAACTGGGAAACTCCAGACACAAGAGTACCGGGACTATATAAAGAACACTTGGTCCAATCATATATAACAGGTATTAAACCCCACACATTCAGAACTAATTAAAGTTACATGATTTTACAGATATGGAAATGGTTATATGTAAAGCAAGGGCAGCAGAAAAAAAAAACTGGAAAGATCGGCACTGCAAAGATTCAATAAAGTATACTCAAGACGGAACCCCCCTCAAATTGCAGATGGAGAAAACTCAAGGTACCTTCCACCGCATTTAAGAGAGGGAAGCAAACCTAATTTGGAAGCCCAACGAATAAACTACTGTAAATGCAAATATTGTGGCGAAAAATGGGATCCCAGACATAAATGTTTCAAAGGGAATAACAACAAAAAACTATATAAATGTGAAGCAAAAGACGATTCAGATAGTGAGCACTGAGGAATCAGTTGAAGAAGAAGTTGATGACCCTCATTTTTTCTCCAGAATTAGATAATGATAATGCACCACAAGTATCGCTATCAGCCATGACAGGAATAGCCCAACCACATACATTGAAATTAAAAGGGCACATCAAGAAGAGCAATGTAATGGTCCTAATAGACACTGAAAGCACTCGTAACTTTGTTGACACAAATATCGCAAAGAGATTAAATCTTTTTATGTATTCAATGCCCAACATGAAGGTCATGGTAATAGATGGTAAAAAAATCGAAGGCGTGGGGAAATGCCACTAGGCTAAGTTGCAGATTCAAGACTACAGCTTGGAATCCCAATTTTATGTTGTACCCTTGGGAGGGGTATGCATAGTCTTAGGTGTCCAGTGGCTACAAACATTAGGCGTTGACTCAACTAACCATCAAAAACAATTTATAAAGTTCAGATGGCAAGGGGAAAGATACAAGTTATATGGATTCCACCACCCCAAAATCAAGTGGTGTCCTCCTATCAAATGGAGAAGCTAATTCGATAAGGAGCACTAAAATATATGATACATTGCCACCAAATGGAAATACTGGACACTGAATTAGTTAATACCGATCCACCTGAGATCCAAAAACTAATTTAAAAACACAAGAAGGCATTTCAAGAATTACCCTTGGAGCTACCACCAAAAAGAGAAATCGAGCACATAATCGAAGTGAAATCCGGGTCAGATCCTATCAACATCAAGCCCTATCGGTACCCACACCACCAAAAAATAGAGATCCAAAGAATCCTGAAGTGTGGTATTATCTCAAAAAGTAGAAGCCCCTATGCGATTCTGTAATTCTAGTTCGAAAGAAAGACGAATCTTTTAGAATATGTATAGACTATAGAGGGTTGAATAAGATTACAATCAAAAATAAATTTCCTATTCCCTTCATCGATGAAATGTTAGATGAGCTTCATGGAGCGAGATATTTTTCAAAATTAGATCCGAGATCAGGTTATTACCAAATTAGAGTAAGGCTAGAAGATGTGGAAAAGACAGCTTTCTGTACTCATGAAGGACACTATAAATTTAAAGTGATTCCCTTTGGGTTAACTAACGCTCTAGCCACCTTCCAGGCTACCATGAATGAAGTATTTCAACCCTATCTAAAAAAGTTTTTACTAGTGGTTTCTCATCTATAGTAAAACATGCGAAGAACATCTAAAACACCTGGAGTAAGTTCTCTCCCTTTTAGAAAGGAATCAATTTTACGCAAAGATGTCAAAGTGCACCTTTAGAAAAGAAGAAGTAGACTATTTGGGACACATAATATCAAAGGAAGGAGTGAAGGTAGACACCAATAAGATTAAAGCAATTATAAAATGGCCCAAGCCAAGTAACATCACCAAGTTAAGGGGATTTTTGGGTCTGACGGGGTATTATCAAAGGTTTATCCGGAATTATGCCATGACAAACCTTTTAAAGAAAAATTCATTCCAATGGGATGATCAAGCATAAGGATGTTTTAAAGTATTAAAGAAAATTATGTCCACCTCACCAATGTTAGCCACTCCTAACTTTTCAAAACCTTTTGTAATTGAATGTGATGCTTCACGATTCGGAATAGGAGCAGTGTTGATGCAGGATGGCCACCCTATAGCATTCGAAATTAGGAAGCTCAATAAAAGGGAATGTTTAAAATCTACATATGTCAAAGAAATGCTTGCCATTATGCATACCCTAGCCAAATGGCAACAATATCTCCTCGGAAGCAAATTCTTGACTCGCATAGATCACAACGGTCTCCAACACCTACTCCAACAAAAGACACTCTCACATAACAACAAAAATGGATAGAAAAAATTGCCACTTTTGATATGGAAATAATACACAAAAAAGGTAAGGATAATATAGCAATTGATGCTCTTTCACAAAAGGATGAAGAAGCGTTGTCTCATGTAATCTCGGTTGTAGTTCCAGGATAGATGGATGAAATCCGCAGTGAATATGCAAAAAACCCAGAAACATGTGCTATCATCAATAATCCTGTCCAAGATTCTAAATTCGAATGGAAGAATGACATCCTTTGGTATAAAGGAAGAATTTACTTAAGTTCACATTCAAAATTTAAGTCCAAGATTCTTAAGGAGTCCCATGATTCACAAGTAGCTGGACACGTGGGTTTTTCAAGACCTACTACAATGCACGTCAATCCTTTTTTTGGAAGGGGATGAGTAAAGATATTCAGAAATATGTAGCAAAATGTGATCAGTACCAAAGGAACAAAAGTGAACATATTATGACCCCAGGGTTGCTCCATCCACTACACATTCCTAACCAAAAATGGGAAGAAATATCAATGGGCTTCATCGACAGGTTACCCATGTCAGACGGAAAGGACAAAATCCTTGTGGTGGTGGATAGGCTTACTAAATACACTCACTTCATAGGAATTAAGAGAACAGATTCAGCAAAACAAATTGTTGAAACATTCTGTAAAAATGTCTACAAGCTACATGGATTCCCAAGAATCAATGTTAGTGATAGAGATGTGATGTCTCGTTCCCAAGAATAGGCCAACCCGGAGTGACTTAGTAGTCTATTTGTTCCCGTGGACTATAGTCAGGCACAAACAGGGAACAAGAAGAGAAATAAGGGTGATTTGGTGGCTAAACGATGAATTAAGCCAAAAAGCATAGGAAAGTCACTTATGCCTAAGTCAACGAAGAAATAGAATGAAAAGGTGTTAAAGGGGGACTTAATTAACTAATTACTCACCTTAGGAGGAAAAGCGTCAAGATTAAGTGATGTCAATGGTGAATTAAATCGGGAAGAGTATAAAGGGAGGAATTCGACCTAATTCCTCATTATGTTATGATTTGATGTTGAGATATTTGCAGAGGAGGAGGAAATCCACCCCCTTGTTGTTTTGTGGATTTCTGGAGGAAACCATCACCATTGATCAATTTCGGTGTTGAGAGACACACCCTAGACTATCGGAGATACCATCCAGGTATTTCACCGTGCATTTCAGGTATCCAGTTCAATGACTGCGCAGCTCATCCAGTGAGGGCGCAAGGGTTAGAGAGAGGGTTTCTGTGGCCGCACGAGACAGTTCAGTATTTTGCAGATTCCTTTCAACCCATTAGAGAGCCAGCCAGGACGCACCTTTTGAGCCACCAGTCGTCAGTTTTTCGACTGTGGAATCTCCCAGAACGCAGCAAACAGTCAGTTAGGGCACAGCTCTTGAGGAAGCACATTTGGGGTTCCAGAGGATATTCCGAAGCAAATCCAAGGAAACCCTTCCGACCCATTACAAAGGAGGCCAGGACGATCGTGTCGAGTCATACATCGTCAAATTCCGCCAGTGGGATCACTAGGGCGCACTCCCACAGCCCAGGAGGTGCGCAAACCCCCAAGGGGTGACATTCAAAGCTTCAGAGGTCAGATCTTCAGTCCGACAATCACCAAGATCATCCTAGAGGCCGGTGCGCTTCTTTTGAGACAGTTTCAAGTCCATTCCGACGGGTATCGCCTTCAGGGCGAGTTTTCCAGTATCTGCAACAGTTACCGTGAGCTTCTGGACTGCGTTTTGTCGATCTATCTATGCATGCACAGATCATCCTTCATTCCTCTAATCACGGGTATTTCTTGTTAGTTGATTTGTATTCCAGTGACGATCCATGAGATCTAACTGACGACTAGTATATCTGCTTCCAGCTTATTATTGTATTTCCTTCTTATTATTGTATTTCCTTCTTTTTCCTCATTATATATATCARTGAGTTGTATTGTCTTTTCTTTCGCATGCATTATCTTTATACTGCTAAAACACTTAGTGAATGAAACACACATGCGAAAATCACCAAGCATGTTCACACATTAACTCAAACGCATCTAGAAACCCCCAGAGTATCAGATCTCARTGACAAAACAGTAGTTCAGCAGTAGATATCTGGATCAACTAGATCAGGGATATTTCAAGAGATGCAACAAATCGAATGAAACAGCRAGTTGAACGACATAGGACTGAAAGAGAATTTGAGATAGGAGATTGGGTATTTGTAAAGCTCCAACCTTACAAACAACTATCCCAGAAACAACATGGAAAGGATAAACTAGCTCCGAGATTTTACGAACCATACCAAATTAACAAAAAGATAAGCCAAGTAGCATACGGGTTGGACCTACCAGATAGCAGCCACATTCACAATGTTTTCCATATGTCTTGTCTCAAGAAGGTGTTAGATAAGCACCAAACAGCTCAAACAACACTCCCTATGTTGGATGATGAAGGTAAGATCATTTTAGAACCAGAAGGTATCATTACCACCAGAGAGAACAAATTACGCTCTCGAATAATTAAAGAGTATCCCAGAAAGTGGAAGAACCTGCTGGAAGACAATGCTTCTTGGGAGACAAAGGGTTTTCGTCGACAACATYCGTCCTTACCCATGCTTTGAGGACAAAGCATTCCTGAAAGGGAAGGCAATGTTATACACATAAATATAAATAAGATAATAAATAAAATATAATAAAATAAATAATAATAAAGTGAATTTAATAAAAAGACATTAAAATAAATTAAAAAGTCATGACTCCTTGAATAATGGACATCGGGGCTATTATATAAGTGGGCCTTGTCAATGTAATACAACATCAATCATTAATACAAAATCAATCATTGAATTACATTATATATATATATATATATATATATATATATATATATATATATATTCTATCTCGTTAAGCAAATACAGCAAGGGGTTGTATCACAGATCTGGTTATTGGTTGATAAGTTGCCTTAAATGTGCAAAAACTTATCCCTTTGGTTTGGTATCTTTTCTCCTTGAAATGTCGGGAAGTTTGGGTTGTTTGGAACTGAAACAATGTACTCTTTCCACCATTGTTTTGTACCTTGTTTTACAACAAACCTCATGCTGAAAATTTACAAGGCTAAGATCCAAGAAACCTTCTAGGTTTAAGGTGAAATTTCTATTTTGCATTGAATTTTGAATTCAGAGAAATTTCCATATGTTACCAAAGCTTGTTATGGTTGAGATCACTATTGAGTAAGCGAGAGTTTGTATTTCAGCTGAACTTTACTTGGGACAGGTACTTGACCTGGTTTAGGTCATTGGATGAGAAACCCTAGGGCCTAGGTTGTTTGGGAGATGCACTTGTACCCCAGAAAAGGTTTTGTCTACGTCATGTACTTCTAATTTTGTGCACTTGAGACTTGTTCAGGATGTGTAAGGTAGCTCTCAGTCTCAGATAGTGTGACAAATTGAATGGAGCTTCTAACTTTGTTTCATGAAAGCTTAGGCTTCAAATTCTTATCGAGGAGACCAATCTTTGGGAACATGTTGAGGAAATTCCATAACCTGTCAATCTAGCAATTTAGTTGCTCATCGAGAGAAGGAAGCCAAAGAGAAGAGAATCATTCTTGATTCTATGAAGGATCACTTCATCTCACACATTTCATATAAGACAACAACTAAGAAGATGTTTGATTCTTTATTTTATTTATTTCAAAACTCTTGTGCTTCTCGACAGATGCTTTTGCAAAACAAGCTCTCAGTTGTTCACTTGAGCAAGACAAATACTATGGTGAGCTACTTGATCAAGATCAGTGAACTATAGGATCAATTAGCATCCATTGGAACTAAGGTGGAGGATCAAGAGTTAGTGTTCATTGCCCTAAAAAGGCTTGCTCCTTCCTCCACACCTTTTGTTCAAGGTGTTTGTGCTCGAGAAAATAGACCAAAGTTTCCCAAGCTTTGGGTTAATCTTCTGCAAGAAGAAATCATATTGCAATCTTGTTCAGAACAATAAGGAGAAGTAGATGTTATTGGTCTCATTGGGAAGACAAAGAAGAATAACAAGAAAGGATTCAAGAAGAAGGATGGCACAGATATAGGAAAGAAAGACTTGAGCAAAGTGATGTGCTTCCGATGTCACGAGATGCGACATTATGCAGGCCAATGTTCATTGAAGAAGAAGGGAAAGGGTGCGAGACAAGTTGCAACTAGCACTGTTGCAGGTGTAGAGGAGATGAACTCCTAGTTTGAGACTACCTTTTCCATGACTTCTTGTTTATCTTCTAACATCACATCTATTGTTGGTTGGTATGTGGGCAGTGGCATTGTTGCATATGTAGAGGAGATGAACTCCCAGTTTGAGACTACCTTTTCCATGACTTCTTGTTTATCTTCTAACATCACGTCTAGTGTTGGTTGGTAAGTGGGCAGTGGCACACTGGCACTGTTGCAGGTGTAGAGGAGATGAACTCCCAGTGTGAGACTACCTTTTCCATGACTTCTTTTTTATCTTCTAACATCACGTCTAGTGTTGGTTGGTATGTGGGCAATGGAACTTCGAGATACATGACATATAACAGGTCTCCATTCAATAAAATTCAAGAGCAAGAGGGAGGCATAACTGTAGAGCTTGGCAATGATGCCACTTACCCTGTGAGAGGAGTTGGCTCCATTCATTTCGGATTCCTTCGGGTGATGTTTTTGAGTTGGATTACATTTTATCGATTCCTAGTTTGAGGAAGAACCTCCTTTCAATTTCTTGTATGACAATACATTGGAGAGATGCCTTTGAGGGATAGCAATGCACCATTAATGATTGTAGTCTAGTTAGTCTGAGTACTTTGGCTAGAGGGGTGAGAAAGGGTGGCCTTTACAAGTTACTTGTTGATCTAGTGGCATGTGTACATTCCAGTGGGAGGCTAGAAGAGCCTTCTAGCTTTGAGGAAGCACATGCATGGCGAGAGGTCATAGAGCTAGGATCAACATCGATTGCAGATGCTCTTGAAGCATCTTGTGTTGATGAGAATGGGAGATCTTTTAGTTCACAATATTATCCTTCAGTGATCAAGGAGAATGTGGAGGTTGTTTTTCCATATTTAAAGGCTAAAGAGCATGTAGGAGCACCTAGATCTTCAGTGAGAGTGAATTTACCTCCTAGGAGATATGCTAGTCATATTGCAATGGTTTCTTCCATCTATGAGACTTCCAATTGTACAAAGAGGTGTGATGATGAGATTGATTTCATCTGTGAGCCTTCCAATTAATCATTGGAGGAGAGGTGTGATATCTTGATGGAGGATGATGTTGAGACAGATTCTAGAGTTGCAACTAATGGGAGTATAATAGGGTACAGAGCTAGGGATCATGGATTCTCTCAAACAGAGGGAGTTGCCCATGATAATACTCCTGGCAAGGATCATGGATTCTTTCAGACAGGGGGAGTTGACCATGATGTTATTCTTACTTCGGGATTCTCTCGAGATTAGGGAATTGACCTAGTTCAAGTTGGCCCAGTTACCAGAGGATTTGACATGCATGAGAGGTACTCTCATGTTCACATTATGATGATGACCTTGCATGGATTGTTGCTTGTACCACAAGCTTTGTATTCCAAGATCGAGTTAACTTGTAAATATCTCTATCTTTGTGACTTTGATAAATGTGATACACTTGTCTTGATCTTGTACGGAGATGTGATATTCTCTACAGGATGTCCTAGATAGCTCATGATGTGGTGTCTGTTGATTTTGACTTGTGATGTTGACTTAGAGGATGATGGAATTTAGCATGTTGCTTTTGCTATAGAGAGATAATCCTGCATATTCATAGGTGGTCATCATTTATTGGAGGATCGAGATGTTGTTATAGCATGGGGGACAAGTCCTTACAAATGACAGTGGTTGATTAGGGGACCGCAACAGGTACAAATTTGCAAGTAGCAAACTCAGTGGAGTTGCAGAGGAAGTTAACAAGTGTCGGTGTAAACACTTTCCTCGTAACGAGAGAGTGTTGACTTTTGAAGTTACTCTGAAAGTGTTTACACTATCGTTGGGGTGCTTCATGAGATTTGGGGTACATGGTGTATGTTTAGCACCTGGATGGTCCGAGATGGATTGGTAATGAGAGATAGTCCTTTATGTATTTGCACAGTTGATAACTTGCTCAATGGATGCTTAACCGCAAATGGTTCTTGGCTTAGTGTTCCTCCCTTAGGTGTTGGAATTCTCTTGACAATTTGGCAAGTGCCCTTCATTACGGCCCCATGAAGGATCCACTTGCTTGGAGAATTCCCTATATGGGATGAGGAGCATTGTGCAACTTGGAGGAGGACATCAGACCCTAGTTGGCATGTGGCAGCTTGGATTCCTATTTAGAGGATTGGAGATGGCTTGAGGACTCCAAGGGCTTCGACATTATTCTTGCAAGGGTAGCTAACCCAGTGGAGTACATTGCTTAGGAGGATCAATGGAGTCCATGGAGGCTTTTGATGGAGGGGTGTGGACTTGTCTTGTGTAGCTACATCACTTTGGAGCCATTATTGTGCACGACATCACCTTGGAACATGACACATACTTTAGAGTGTAGCATCTCACTTGTGTTTGGCTACATGTGCTCATTATAGGTTGTTTGTAATGGCTAAGGCCCACATTATATAGTTGGCCTCCCTTAACTATCATATAAATAGAGGAAGGAGATAGTCTTTCCAATCATATATGTTCATTCACTCACTTGTATCCACTCTTATGATGAGATGTGACCTAGAGAAGAGTGTGCACTAGCCTCTCTCTCTCTCTCTCTCTCTCTCTCTCTCTCTCTCTCTCTCTTCACATGTGCTTGTTCTCTCTCTCTCTCTCTCATCACTAGGGTTTCTTGGTCTTCTTGAAGTATCTTAGAGCATCTTGGAGGTCTAGAGTTAGGGTTTATAATTATCCCTTGGAGATTGGGCATTAGGGTTTTGTGATAAAACCCTAGGGTGGAATTTTTAAGAAGAAGAAGAAGAGAGGGTGCGTTGGAGTGGTTCTTGCATATTGAATCTTCTTGGTTGCTCGGGTTTTGTTGATTTGCCCTAACTAGGGTTTGGAGAGCTGAGAGGATTTGTACTAGCTTTGAGAGAAGGCTATGGTATGTACATGTACTTCATCTTGAGCATATTAATGAAGTTTCCAGCTATCTAAAACTTGAGCGATTTCCAAATTTGATTTTCAGCTATATATGTTCTTTATGCCTTGTTATTTACAGCCATATATGTCTCACTGTGTTAGCACTGGAAGTCACCTTCCGATTGCAGAGAAGGTAAGCCAAGTACCCATCAGAGTTTAGGTGGATGTTGGTTTGAATAGGTGGAGGTCAATGATGTTCAACACAGAACTGGACAGGAAATGCACAAGGAAGTGAGGGCCACACTAACTTCAGTCAGTAAATTGAGTTAAGGCAAGAGCAAAGGGAAGACTTAGAAGAAAGGTGAATGAGACTTCTCTGGGCATCAGACCTTCCAGCAGCTCAGGAAGGAAAAACTCAAACTCGGGAGCACTCTTGAGCTCAAGTTCAGACACTGAAATATGTCTACTAGGGACATAGTTACAGCTGCAACATGATCAAACCTCCATCATCCTGCAACTGCAACGGCTCGACTGGATCTTCCATGCCCGAGCCATTCAATGCAAGAGGGAAAAGAGACGACAGGGAAATGAATAAAACTAACCACGATACCGCTATAATCAAACCTCCATTACAGCAGTATAACGATCCTCAACTGGATCATCCATGCCCGAGTGTTTTAAACAAATTTTACAGACAAAATGAAAAGAGGGAAGCTGACTTCTATTAACATGAAAGTCTCAAATCGATTACATAACCAGAGAACATCTCTGGCAGAACAAAAATACAAATTGGGAGCTCTTCTCAACCAAAAGACCACCTTCCAAAATGACTCAAAACTACATATATATACTCAAAATATTTTGCCACTACAGCAGAGGCGTGCTCGAGCTTCTCGTCCATACGTTGTGTCTTCTCGGTCAGACTGTGCATACAGTCTTCTCTGCGCACGCAAGCTCAGACTGTCTGGGCTGACAAACTGCCTCACGGTCAGACTTTTATGACTTTCCATTCATGTGGGGAGACGATGTTTCAACCATCTCCCCCGCCTTCATAAATGCTTCATCGGGATCGGGATGGGCGAGAGTCAACTCTGCACCTGGAGAATTTGGATAAAATGCATATGGTGGGTTTTTAAACCCCTTTTCTCGCATTTTCTCCACCCAAGGGCCAAATCATTAGGGAAAACACCCCCTTTACAAAGATATGTGCTAACACACTGATTTGACATAAGTAAAAGAACAATTGTTAAGTGATTTGACATCAAATTGAAGAATATAAGGGGTTGATTTTACTACTCTTATTACTGATGTAAAAGAATATCTTCAGATCTAGTTATTGGTTGATAAGTTGCCCTAAAAGGGTTGAAACTTATTCGTTTGGTTTGGTATATTTTCTCCTTGAATCGCTAAGAAGTTTGGGTTGTTTGGAAGTGAAGCATTGTGCTCTTTCCATTGTTGTTTTGTACCTTGTTTTACAGTAGCCCTAAGGCTGACAATTCACAAGGGCTAAGATCTGAGAAACCTTATAGGTTGAAGGTGAAATTTATGTTTTCCTTTGAATTTTGAATTGCGAAAAAATTCCACAAGTAGAAGTAATCAGATAAGTCCCCTTCCCTGGAAGCAAGAAATTGCTGCAATATTTCTTCGGTAAAATAAATTTCATTAGGAGATTCATCGCAAACTTTGCAGAGACTACTAAACACATATTAAATCTTTTGAAGAAGGATAGAGAGTTTAAATGGGATGATGAGAGCAATAAAGCATGTAACAAGATAAAGAAAGCCATTGTAACAGCACCAGTTTTGTTGAGCCCTGAGTAGTCTAAATATTTTCAAATACTTTCATTTGCATTTGAAGACAATTGCAGGTGTATTGTTGCAAAAGAATGATCAGAACATGGAGCAACCCATAGCTTTCATGAGCAAGGCACTTAGAGACGCGGAGTTAAAGTATGGCATTATGGAGAAACAACCCTATGCTATTGTTCAGTCTTTGAAGCATTTTAGAGGCTATGTAGGATATTCCAAAATAATTCCTTACGTTCTGCGCCCAGCGGTAAAAGATATATTGGCTCGACAGGATTGTTTAGGTGTTAGAGGAAAATGTATGTCCAAGATTTAAGAGTATGATCTAGATCTTAAGCCAACCTAATCGATAAAGGGGCAAGGGTTAGACAAGATGTTAATTGAAGGTGATGAAAAGGCATTAAACATGGATACGAAAAATGGTCTTGACATGGTCTATGCAATATTAGATGAGTTAGAAAAGCATGATTAGTATGCAGATATTGTTTAGTATTTGAAGAACTTATTGTGTCAAGAGCACTCGATGGATCATAAGAGAAGAGCCTTGAGACTAAAAGCATCAAAGTATTGTGTGATTCAAGGAGGATTGAGTTGGAGAAACCCTGAAGAATTGATTCTTAGATGTGTCAATGATGTTGACGCCAAAACACTTATGACAGAAATGCATGCGTACTTATGTGGAGGACATTATGTACCCTGGGAAACAACTCATAAAATCTTGAGGGTTGAGTATTATTGGCCGACGATATTCATTGATGTCCACGATTTTGTTAGATCATGTCAACCTTGTCAGTTTTTTGTGAGTAGACAACATTTGACCACCTTACCTTTGCAACCAGTGGTTGTAGAAGCACCATTTCAACAATGGGGCCTAGATTTTATTAGAGAATTCAAAGTAAATTCCAGCAATGGTTTTTAATGGATTATCACAACCACAAACTATTTTGCTAGGTGGGTTGAAGCAATACCCACAAAGAGGGCAACCAACAAAGTGGTTATGGAGTTTTGGGAGGATAAGATAATTACCAAGTTTGGTGTCCCACCAAAGATTACAATAGATAATGCCAAAGCATTATCAGCTCAGCAGATTTATGAAACTTTTGTTTCAATTATGGCATTATCCTATCCCATTCATCCAATTACTATCCATGAGGGAATGGCTTGGATGAATCAAGTAATAAGAATCTGATGACTATCATGAATAAGACCATGGGTGATAATAAGAAGAATTGTGATAGTAAAATCAAGCATGCTTTATGGACTGATTGAATCAAAAAGAAAGAAGCCACGGAAAAAAGCCCATTTGAGTTGGTATACAAGATGGATGTTAAATTTCCCACTTAAAGATCCCAGTGTATCAGTTATTGTAGGCATTTCACATCAAATTAGGGGGCATTTCAGGGAAAGGGTGAATCAACTGGAAAAGCTCGAGGAGAACCAACAAAAGGCATTTGATCATCCAGTTGAGAGTCAAGAAAGGGTCAAAGGAACATTCGAGAAAAGGGCTCATCTAAGGATTTTGCGAAAATGTGACTTGATCCTTAAATGGGATAAAAAGAAAGGGAAACCAGGAAAGCATGGCAAACTTGACAGCTTATGGTTGGGTCCCTACAAAATTGAAACATTGCAAAATCGAATTCTTTCTACCTTAGTCACTTGGAGGGAGAAAAGTTGTAGCTACCTGTGAACAGAAAAAAATTGAAGCTTTATTATTCTAATGGCAATTTATGTCGTAAGTAGATTAGTAAAGCAAGAAATGAATAAGTTCATTTGAGCATTAGAATAGAGATAGTTATAGTGTTTTCATTTCATCTTCCCTTTAACATTTCAACTCGTGTCTTGTTTTAGAGCTACTTTTGATGTATTAGACTTCATGGACATTATGATTATTGATTTCATTATATTGTGTGGGGTTTCAAGGCAAGAGTATTGCACCTACCGTGCCTCAAGTTCTCATCTCTTTCATGTCAAGTTGTAGCAGGTATTTACAGATTCTGGAGTTCTCATGCACTCTTTCATTAAAACACATGTCTCCATTTGGAGCCAGTTGTGACCCTTTGTTATCCCCCATTTCTAGGGATAACTAAGGAGATAATGTCTCAAGGCCCTCAGGTTGCAAACACAGAGTGCCGAGGGATAGATCAACTCGTGATTTCTGAGAGTATGTCCTCTACTCTCTCTGCAACTTGTTCCTTCTGGAACTGGGACTCTGCACCTGCACCTGCTTCTTCCGAAACTGAGAATGACTGCTCCATTCTTATTGTAGCTTCTGAAGCTTCTGAACTCTGAGAGTAGCTCTTCTACTCCATCACCATAACAGATTCATTTGCTCCCTCTGAAACTCATACTGCATCAACCTCTTTTAATGGATAATGGTTGTTCTGTATATACTTCTTATGATTACTAGAGCAACTGTCTCATCATAGTCTTCTCCCTCTTGCTGGGAGAATCCTCTGGACACGAATCAGGCTTGTATATCTTTATACTGTTATCTGCAACATGCTTGATCTGTTAGATCAATCTTGGAAGTCACCATTGACTTCCCTTCTGGTCTCAAGGCAAAATCTATATCCCAGTCCTTTTGACTAGCTTCCTCCTCTGTCACTGAAACAAGGGAATCTTCCAAGGAGATTTCACATCTCCTAGGATTCTTTGAAGCTACGATCTAGTCTTCTCAAATCATGGCATTTGTCTGTCGGTTCTGGAAGATGTCCCTTTTTCCCATCTGATCCTGTCTGAGATCATGCTCACTCTAAGTCTCCATGCTCCCTCTGAAGTTTGACTCCCTCTGAGTCTATATAATCTTCGAAGCCATCTGCTCCCTCTGATATGGCTTATCAATGTTATATGGCTTTGCATCCTGCAAAGTGTCATGGGACCATGTTGGTCTCTTCCTGGTTACTACATTGATTTTGGGTAGACCCCTTTGGCTCTACTAACTCTTCTTGATGATCTGAAGAGTGATCAACTGCATTAGAGGGATTTGTTTTGTCATCTTTGGAGCCTTCTGCTCCTCATGATATGTCTTCATATGAGATGTTTTGTATCTAGCAAAAGTAGATTCTTCTTCTTTTACTTCGGTACATGGATGTATATAGTCATGTAAACAACTTGGATAGTCTGCTCCATGTCTCATCTAATATGTTGCCTCCTGCAACCATCACTACAGCTCCCTCAGGGTTATCACATGTGACCTGCCCAGAACAAGAACAACAAGGGAGAAACAGTAGACAAGAATAATACTCTTTATAATAATAAAAACAATCGTCACAGTAGCTCGTTCAGAGCTATGACTTGTGACCTGCCTGAAACAAGATTCAGAAGTAAGAAATACAATAATAAGAAATGAGAGCAACACTCTTCAAGTGTTGTGATCAATCATTCCTCCAAGGTAACCTGAAAACAAAACAAGAAGTTTCTCCTAGAGGAGATGTTAGTTATATCTAGTAAAAAATTACAATAAGCATTTATCTCAATAGTGCTCACATGCTACCAAGTATTCAATAATAAAAAATTTCAAAGATTGTTATCACAACTATAGTGTTTACTTGTAATGTGGCAATTATCAAAATTGATATGTGCAATTTTGAATTTTATCAACTTAATCAATCAAACCTGGAACCTGGAGTCTTGTCCTCAAGAATGAGTGTGTTGCTTTTCTTTCAAGTCTCCTTCACTTGGGATGACAAGCATTCTCTTCAATATGTCCTCTGTACTAAGATAATATGTTTTCTTGACGGAAATCTGAGTTAGAGAATAAACTCTATAATATCAAACTCAATTAATCTAATACTTTGACTTTAATTTTGACGAATGGTTAGTATGATAGTCATAACTTCAACAAATCAAAATACAACCTAGATGTTCATAAGATCACAATAATGCCATAAAAAAATAGAGGCATATCAAATTAATCAAACCTGGGGTGCATTGTTCCTCTGAATGTGTTGGATTTGGGATCCTTCTGGATCGACGATTGTTGTTTAGACAAAAGATCCTTTCTCCTGCAAATACCCTTTCGAATAATGATACAGTTTAAACATATGTAAGTACATACCTCTTATAGTATTGGCAGGTAGTGGCACCATCCGACAGCAGCGGCAAGCAATAACGAACCTTTAAAACTTCAAAGGTGTTGCAACTTGTAATCTAAAGGTAGTTGGAGATTTGTTAGGGTAAGGCACACTAGGACAATAAAAATCAATGCCAACACTTCACAAAAACTTTCACTGCAACTGGTACTACAACTGGTGTTGCAACTGGCATGAAGGAACTGGCACTGCAACTTAGGGTTTTATGAGGAAACCCTAATTTCTCAAACTTCAAATTTCGAAATTATGATCCAGGGAAGTGATGCACCTTGCTTGGGCGAGTTCCTAGGTGATCTTAGTTTCACTAACGTCCTCCAACAAAGGTAAAAACGTCACTCTTAGGGTTTATGCAGAAACCTTAATTATGCGGCTGCTGCAACACTGAAAACTGAATTTTGGAGAGGGTGCATTGTGGCTAACCACTTCTTTATAAACAATGAGTTGGTCTCTTTTGGGCCTGCTCTGATACCATGTTGATATTTTACTTATACAGCTAGCAGTTACAGATCTTCTTTATTATTACAATCATTTAGCACATTAGCTGCATACATAAGATCACTGAAAGAGAGACAAACACAGAAACAAGAGAGACACAAAGATTATCCTGGGAAACCCTCTAGGGGGAGAAAACCCAACAAACTTCCTCAATATAGATTAGCCAACCAAGAACAATGCTTCTCTCCAAGAGAGAACTAATAAAGCAGAAGATCCTCCTCTACTCCTTCAGTAGGAAAGAGTAGCGCACCACTTAACCAAGATGTAACCAATAGATAGACCAAAAACCCTCCTTGACGTCACACCTAGCTGCAGTAGCTTCTCCTCCAAGACTTGTGCATTGTAGAGCTAGTGAGTGAGAGTGAGCAAATGAGGTGTTGGCCTCCCTTATAAATAGAGGTCTGGCCAGCCTAAAATTAGGTCTGGGCCGACCTATCACTTTACCCTTTTATTTTCTATTTTACATGTCTAGGCACAATAGGGTCATCTTAATAAATAAATACAACCTGAGTGGGCCTAATGGTTAAAAATATGTGTTTCCTCTTAAGAGGTCACAAGTTCAAATCCAGAGGGGGGTAGGGTATGTATACCTCCGTAGACTTTACCAGTCAAATCGTTGGGCGGAGGGGGTCCCTTGTCCCACAAACAAGGGGGTCTCATGCACCAAGTTGGTGTGGCTTGGTTGTGACCTTAAAAATAGATTATTATTATTATAATATAATAGCATTCTTTAGAGTTTGTCTTGGTCAAGTACAATAAGGATATCTTCCGAAGCTACTCAATCTTCAACACTAGTATCTCTTGGTGGTATTCTTGGTGACATTCTTGGTGGTATTTTGATATTCTTGGTGATAGCCCAAGAAGTGCAACTACAACTACTGCAGTTGAGTATTGTTCTTGTTTTGTGGTTGTGGAGACTCTCTCTCTTGTGCGCTACCCTTGGAGAAGGTGCGCACTCCTTGTCTTGTGTTGTTGCTACAGTTGGATGGTGTTTTTTGGTTCCATCTCATGCTACCGCTACAACTAGGGTTTATTTATTAGTTCTAGTGTGGCTTTCCGAAATCATTCTATCTAGCAAAGGTTAAGGTGCTCGAGGGCGGTTGCATGCCTATGGTTGGGTGACAATAGTGATATTGTCTATGGTAAAACGAGCACATCGAATATTTTAACACTTCACAGGCCAAAATCTTCAAACACTGCATCATGAGCTATTGAAGACTTCTTGCAAAGATGATCATGTCTCCATACAATACCAAGACAAGTGGATCAAATCTATTAAAATAACAAGGATAAAAATTTGCACAAATCTCATCCACCCTAAAATACCAAACTTATAGTGCAACCAACAGCCTACACAAGGCCTCCAACAAACTGTAAACATGGGTATCTCGCCCATGCACCTCAAAACCTCCTCCAACTAAAGAAAAACCCTCAACAATGTCAACTCCCTCTTTCTAAGAGAATCCCCTGGTAATTGGAGCAAGAGTCTAATCAAAATCAACTCCCTCTTTCTGAGAAAATTCAACAACTTTGTCCTAGTACTCTTTAATACTCCCATCAATTGCACGCTTGGAATCAATCACTAATTCCCCAATAGGTTTGGACCTATCTCCTTTTAGCATCCTGCTATACACTTTATATATGCCTTCTCAAAACTAGAAAGCTCACTGCGCTTCCTGCTGGTATGTATGAGCGCCACAAGAACAAGTAACCTGTAAAGGCCACCATCTTGCACACCTCTAGCCAAAGTCCTCAAACTTGCTAGATTACAATCACTAACAGTGCATTGCTATTCTTCAAATGCAACTCTATATTGAAACTCTATCATACAAGAAACTCAAAGAAGATTTATCTTCAAATCAGGGACAAAAAAACATCATTCAACTCAAGAACATCACCTAACGACATCCGGAAGAAAATGCAGACCAATCCTTTCACACAATGAGTAGCATCATCATTGAACTCCACACTCTTTCCTCCCTCTTGCTCCTAAGCATGTTGAAGAGTTTCCTATCATAAATCATATGTCTCCATGCCCCATTGTCCACATACCATCCAACACTTAACACAGTGTTGGAAGATAAACAAGAGACCATGGAGAAGGTAGGTCTCAAGCTCAGATGCTAACTCATCCACTCCTACTATAGTCCTTGCACTTCCTGCAACCTATTTTTGTTGCTTGGCCTTCCCCTTCTTCTACTTCAGACATTGGCTAGCATAATGTCCCTTCTAGTGACACTTAAAACACTTCACATTACTCAACTTCTTCTTATCTTGGCTTGACTCTTCCTTCTTACCCTTCTTGTGTCCTTTCTAATTTCCCTTCTTCATCCTCCCAATGAGAGCTAGGTCTTTTACAACCCTTTGCTTCACTGAACAAGATTCTAACTTTATTTCTTCCTGCACAAAGTCATCCCATAGCTTATCAAAGGTATGTAAATTCTCACAAGCACAAACACCTTGGACAAAGGGTTTTCAAGATGAAGCAAACCCATTCAAGGCAATGGGCACCAACTCCTCATCCTCCACTTTGTCCCTATGGCAACCAACCAATAATTCAACTCTATGATCTTGGCCAAGTAGCTAACCTAGTAACCACTATATTTGTGTCACTCGTGTGGATGGCTAAAAGCTTGTTTTTCAAAAGTATTTTCCTATAGACACTCAAGCTATGGTACAATGCAACCAAAATATCATATATCTCCTTGTGAGTCTTCTCTGCAATTTGAGTGATCAAATGATCCATCACTAAATCAAGAACAATTCTCTTTGCCTTGGCCTCCTTATGCTCAGCTAAAAATTTCAGAATTGTAGGTGCAATGATCCCATTCTCAACATGCTCCCAAAGCCCAGCATCTTCCGATAGCATTTGCAACCTACACTTCTGAGGTGTAAAATTGGAAGAACCTCCCAACCTATCACACTCTCTAAGATCAAGAGTAGTCATCCGTGCAAATCTAAATCAACCTCAAAGCAAAAATTCAGCAACAAATCAAGTAGAAAACTCTTCTAGGGTTCAAGTACTTCTTCCAAGCGCAATAAGATTTCACACCCAAGAACATGTAATAGGTCAAGCACCTCTCCCAGGTATGGAATAACTGAAATACCTAACTCCCTCTTCACCAAGAGAGCAATTTCAATCAAATCAACTCTAATACCATGTCAAAATTTTGAAAATCACTACTTAATGCAAATTCAGAAATTTCACCTCAACCTTGAGGTTTCGGATCTATTTCCTGTGAACTTTCACCTTTAGGGCTGAATCCAAACTATAAATTATGGCAATATATATTTCACTTCTATCCAACCAAATACACAAAGCAGCCCAAGAAAATAATCACCTAACAATTGTACTTCAAAGGAAACATTTTTCCAACCTTTAGGGCACAAATCCCAACATATAACAGATTTGAAAATTATTTAATTACGGCAGATTTATTACAACCATAAATCTGCCCACTTAGCTTCTATATTTTTGTCAAAGCACTAAACATAATCAGCTAGCTATTCATGATAAATCTACATACCAAACAACCCTAAAACTACTCATTCACCATGATATTTATAAAGCTGAATCTGCAAGTACAAAATGTTTGGACAGCAAAGCATACTTCATATATATACATAAGAATGGAGTTACAGCTACATAGCAACAACTTATCACAAGCCAGTACAAGATAGTCCTTCAAGCTTATCACAAGCCAGGACTCTCCAATGCTCTCCAAACCCTAACTAGGGCATCCACCATAAATAGCAAGCCTTAACCAGCAATACAAAATCCTAGTAAGGCCTCCCACCAAGCTATATAGATACACCAAAGGCTCCACAACAAGTTAGCACCAACACCAACAAGTCCGCCCTTGATCTTTCACCAAACTTGCCTCACACAAGCTCTCCAAGCAAAGTTCTCCAAGTCTCCTCTAGGGTTTCTTTGCCACAAACCCTAAGTCCTTCTCACACAAGGACTCAAACCCTACCACTTTAAGTCTCCTCCAGGTTTTACCTCTCACAAACCCTAACGCCTACCTCCCTTGCATAAAGACAAACACAAAGAATCAAAACAAGTTCATCTTCAAGATACAAATGACCTAATGAGCTCTCACATCTCTAAGACAAGATTGATGTGATATGATGAATTAAAATAAACTCTCTCCTCCCTTTGTATAGAATAATAGGTGAGGGGAGCCAACAATAGTAAAGTGGAAAAGGTCCACAAACAACTATTTCAAGCAACCTAACAAATCACTAGATAGGTCCACATGCGAAGTGCTCCAACTCTAAGGTGACACATGTGAAGCTCCAAGGTAAGCACATCCATCGAGCAAGGGTCCTAAGGTGAAAGCTCTGCAAGACAAGGTCAATGCTCCCTCCAAAGGTCCCCAATGCTCCAATGCTACCTCCTAAGCCATGTGCTCCTCCGGGTCCACCATAGTGGGTATTTTTTAAGGATTCAAATATTATACCTATGTACAGTATTCTAGACAACTATTTTGGTTTGAAAAATCATACATATTGATATATAGGTGAATATCCAATAAAAAACATATAATTTACTATTCAAACTTGTAAATTTTCGACGAATATTATCAATTTAATCCTAAGTCACCTGACACGTCCAACCCCCCCC
>ML783765.1:345100-365507 GCA_009831015.1 Picea engelmannii
TTTTTTCTTTGTCGTTGAATGTCAAAATCGAATCCTCGACGTTTTTGACTCATCGTAGGTTGCCAAAATCGCCCTTGGATGTTTTCTATTCACCATGGGTCGCTGAAATCACTCTTTGAACATTTTTACATGTTGTTGGTCATCCAATTTGCCTTGCATAATTTCCTTTCAGTTGTTGGTCACTAAATTCGACTTTCCCAAGTTTTCCCTTCACATTTGAGTGTAGAATCCATCTCTTATCTATTTGTTTTGCCCACGAGTTGAATCACTTCGACTTGGCTTCCCTTTGGTCGAGTTTCCTTCCTCATTCGACCGACAAACATCCCTTGGTCAACCCAACTTGGGTAAATCCGACTTGGGTAAATTCCACTTGGATCAATTTGATTTGGTCGACTTGATTTGCCTTCGACTAGACTTGCTAGACAATTGGTCAACCCAACTTGTGGACAGTCAACTTTTCCTTCTCCCAGTTGATTTGCCTATCATTTTGTCGACCCGACTATTGGGAGGTTGATTGGCCCGTCTTCTAGTCGATGTAGCTACTTACTAGCATATTACAGGGCTTACAACCAGTCAAAGAAGATGAAGATAGAAAGAATAAGTTTATTTCGCAGAAGCATCAGTGTTGGTGAGACGAACGGGCCCTAGGCCTACCGTTTACGGATCAACACTATCCTTACTAGAATCCAAAAATAGTTCACGGTATTCTAGTGAGGAGCAAGAAGAGATTTGAAGATGAATATGAGATAAAAATAAGTTATCAAGTCACATAAATAGTTGAAATAACTTGACAATTGTTAACATAGATGCATCTTGGTTTTGACTTAGTAAATAGTTACCAAGGAAATACCAATCAACATACTTATATTCAATAACGTAAATTAAACATGAAATAATGATGAACTGCAAGACTTAAGAAATAGTTTTGATAGCCAAAATAGTAGTTTAGACCTATGCATGTCAATAGTAAGTACACAAAATAGTCACTCAACATGCATCAATACCCATAGTCATGTTCAATTCCAAATTAATTATGATCAAATTCAGTTAAGAATGAATAACAAGATTTTCTCAAAATTCTCACAACAATGCATAAACTGAGGACATAAGGCTTTAATGCATAAATATATCTGACAAAAGCGAGAAGTGGTTTTCAAAATAAACATTTCATTAGTCTTGAATAATAGTACTGAAACCAACAAAACATTGTAGAATTGTTGCCACTTCCAGGTCTTCAAAACTTAAAAGATTAAGGCCTTTACAACAATCCACATAGTCTTCTATCCAGAATTTCCAACCCCTATGTCTTACTACAAAATTACAATAAATAGAAGAAAATGGAACTAGATTCTAGAGTTGTTTCCCAAAAATAACAAGCCCCAATACTTGATTTTATTTGTTCATTAATACCAAGGAAAGATTTTTTCCTGAGATCCAGCAACACCCGTGATGACTTTTTCTCCTTGCATTCATCCTAGGCTTTGACATAAAGAAACTTTTTCTAACAAAAGTGCAATTAACAAAGGTTGATGAACTTCCTTGTTAAACTTACATCGATAAATTTTCTTGGCAATTTCCTATCGTCTAGATGAAAATCTTGGTAGAAAATTATCAATTTCTTTGGAACATTATATTGGGTGAGTAAGAAATTGTTGAACACCTTCCATAGTCCAGAAACTCAAAGTATCGATTCCATTTTCCCTTGAATCTGCTTGATGATGTACATCTGTGAGATAATTTTACAATGGCACTGATTTTCCAAGAAATTGCACATGGGGCATCTCGTATTCTTCAACGATATCCATTGTTGCATCCCATAAGACTGAACAATTCTTACTTGCTTCTCCAATCAAACCATGTGAAGACAAACAATTTGATTGCCAATAATCAAGTGAGGGGTGCATTTGGATCTTTTCTTCTTCAGACATTTTGGAGTAGCCTAGTGGAAAATTGGTTCCTTGTACCTCCGATATTTTCAAATTATTAAATATAGCTTGGAGTTATTTTTGCTTTTTAGATTGCAATCGAGACTCAGCAGAAAATTCCAAGACTTGTTCATGTTGTTCTTTGATGACGTATAATATTGAATAGAATAATACCTGTGAAGATGATAACTTAGCATTAAGCTCCATTGCTTCTTTCCTCGGGATTTCTGAATTTTCATTTTTGATCTTCAGTTCTTCCAGTTGAGTAGTCAAGTTATCTATCTGCTTATCATACTCTTTGTTGATCTTCTCTTTCTCTTTAAGAAACATGGTTACTTGTCTATCATGCTCAATTTTAATCTCATATATTCTTGTTCTCATCTATGAAATGATATTTTGAGAGAGATTATTTGCTTCTGTGAGATCTTTAACCTAAGCTTCATGCTTCTACGTCCAACTACTTTCTTGTACTTTTCACTGTTCTAGAAGCTCTTTTATTATGTTTTTTCTCTTTCCTCAACTGGTTATTTAATTTGCTCACAGACCATTTATTTGCATTGGCAAATGCCCCTAAAGCATCGACATCTTCCTCTGTAATTTTTTCATCTTTCAGATGTGCAACATTCCATAACTGGGTTACTTTTTGTGTGGTTTCTTCGTGGTGGGCCGTTTTCCTCTTTTTGGACTTTCTCTTCTCTATAATTTTGGTTTCGTCATAAAAAACAAAAGTTTCCAAAAACATAACAGTATTTTGTATAGGAGATATGCTATCAAGATCAACTGAGGTGGTAACTAGCATTCCTAGAATTGAGGTTATGGGAGTAGTATTGATAGGATCAATAATATGAACGACTGTTGTCTTTGACAACTCCATGTCTATGTTGGTGTTGAGCTATGTATTTTCTTCAATCACTTTGGCAGGGGTCTGGGTATTTAATTTGCTTGAATCTTCCTCTCTTGTTACAACTTTCTCTTGTGTAGATTTGTCTACTTGTGTTTCTGTTGAAGAAGCATTGTGAATAGGTTATGTTTTATTTTTATCTTCTTCTTCATCTTCCTCAATTTCTACAACTCCCTGCTTTTTATTCTTTTCCTTAAGAAAATATTTCTTCCTTTTAACTTGTCATTCAACGAAGTTCAAGAAATTAGCATTATTTCCAATGATATCAATTCTTTGGGATAATTCACGGAAGCTCATGGCTCTTTGAGAAAACAAGGTCAAAATGATTGTCTTCGTGACTATATACTTTGCTTTTAACTACGACACAATGTCTTTTGACGACCTTTGTTGGATCATGTCTTCTAAAATATCCTTGGGCCAGTCAGATTCCATCTAATAGATCAACTTCCTTTTGAGCATGTTTTGCATTCAATAAGGTATAGATACCTTAAGAAAATATTTATTCCTTTTAACTTGCCATTCAATGAAGTTCAATAAGTTAGCATTATTTCTAATGACATCAATTCTTTGGGATAATTCATGGAAGCTCGTGGCTCTCTGAAAAACAAGGTCAAAAGGATTGTCTTCATGAATATATGATTTGCTTTTAAATATGACACAATGTCTCTTGACGACCTTTGTTGGATAATGTCTTTTAAAATCTCCTTGGGCGAGTCAGATTCCATCCAATAGATCAACTTCCTTTTGAGCATGGTTTGCATTCAATAAGGTATAGATACCTAATGAAATTGGGAAATTAGGCCATTGCCTTTTCTAATTTTTAGCCAAAGTAGTCGCAATGTCGACACTGACAATCTGATATGCAATCTCTCTTGATGCCAGCCTTTATGGGACATACTTGGGCAGGAGATGAGGGGGGACTTCACACCAAAAACATTGATGTATGAAAATTCTTCATCTACAAACCAATCACCAATTTCTTTTATAGCATCCATAGTCTCCTGAGTGAATCTTGGGGCTGGCAGGTTTTTCAAAAGCAAATGCAGAGGAATCATAAAAAAAATACACGTCATAGAAATCATTTTTGCAATTGATTGTCCACATTTTAGAGTAGTATAATTGAATTTCTTCCTCAGAGGGAGACCAACTCCAAGCTAAAAGAGGGAAAGGAGTAATTGCACAAACGACATCCACTAAATAAGAAGACATAAAAAAAAAAAACATGGACAATGTCTTGGAGGGGCTTCCTGAGACTTTTGCACTTCTTGTTTGATATTGGCAGAGAGTGTATGCGCCCAATTGAAAACCTTCCCTGTGACGACTTGGTGGATAAGGGGAACCCAACTTAGTTTAAATTTGGTAGGATTTTTCTCGTCGTATAGACGATAAAGCATTATGGCAACTAACATAGGGGCTTTCTTTAGTTTGGGGATATGATAGATCTTGTCAGATATGATTTTGAAAGAATTTGTGTCATACCACCATTCTTTAATTAACTCAACCATTTGCACTTCCTCCTTTTCAGCATTTTTCTTAATAAATTATTTGATGAAATTGTCATCAAGCTTGACTGTAGGTGGGCTCAGCTTATACATATTATTAACACCTTCAGGCCTGAAGGAACCAACAACTTGGCGGGATGAATTAACAACATTACAAGTAGATATATGAGTATGGGAGATAATCCATCATACCATGTCATAATAGGGAAAAATAGCTAGCCTTGCGGAAATTTTATGAAATTTGGATCCCTTAATATCAACCAAATTGTCGGCATCTGACTCATATTCCTCAATGAAATCCCCTTCTTAGAAGAATGTGTAAATTTGGCTCCACTCCATACTGTTGCTCATGCCCGTCTTGGGAGTAGTATCAGAGAAAAATGTCAAATTGGGGTTCTTTACAATGTCATCTTTATCGACATTATGTTGTTTTGCTTTGCTTCTTCGAGTCATTTTGTCTTTGCGAATTCTTGTAAGTAAATGACAAAGTGTAAGTTTTATTTAAAAGAAACAACTAAAAGGTTTATATAAAATTTAAAAGAATTTCTAATACTGACCAGTGAAAGGAAACACTAGAGAGAATGATGCGAATTGAGACTTCTGAGTTTAAGAAATCAAGGTTTTTTAATAGTCTAAAATCTGCCGCAGAGCGTTTATGTGAAAATTGAGAAGGATTAATGCATTAAAGCTTTGCATTCAATGCTTCAATAATTGTCATTCAATGTTCATAAAGTCACGACAGAGCTATAATGGAGGACAAGACAGTTACGACTGTTTTAAATCTACGAGGGACAGTACATTATGGGATATCGGGTCACCGAGAGTTTCAATGGGCTAAACTTATATCTTTGAAGAGCAAAGGTTGATCTGATAGGTTTAAGATGATTTATTAGAGTTTTAATTTATGTTTTGTCATTTAATAGTGTTACTAGGGAATCAAACATTTTATTAAAGGGAAAAGCATGATCCTAAGAGTAACAATCAATCTGATCACCAGAATACTAGGAGGGCAGAATAACGGGAAATCGAGGATTATTTGTGAAAGAAAATTATGGTAAGAAGATCTTGATTTGGTACTAGTGGGAGACCGAGAATCGGGGTGCCGAAAAAACTTAAAAAAACGATCTAAACTAAAACTATGATCCAATATTAATACTGTTGTCGTGCATCGGGATATCGAGAGATCGAGGAATCAATGATCTGTTGCTAGATAATGAAATTAAGTCCCAATATGGTATTACCGGGGATTAGGTCTTAGGGATGTGGAAATATCAGTATACCGAAATGTTGGTTGATGGGAGTAAAATTTCATAAAACAAGACCAGGACCGATCCGATAGAAACATCTCGTCAGTTTATTGGGGTATCCAGAGGTCAGGATATCGGTATGTAGGTGGGTCGGGACATTCTCAATGATGTTATTGCTTATTTTAAGTTTTAACATTTATTTGTTTTTTAAGGATTAATTTGAAAACCATTTAAAAACAAAATGAAAATTAAAGAAGTTGAAAGTAAACAGAGGGACCCATTATTATTTATTGTAAAGAAAACTAAATATAATGGGGGGTTGTTGAGGCTCAACAGGTAGAACTGCATGGTGAGAATGAGTGCCACGTGTCACGCTAGATGGAAAATGGTGACAGTGCCATGTGTCACACCAAGTGGCATGTTGTGGTAGTGCCTCATGTTCGAGGTGTTAGCTTGGATATCGGACTGGGTGCTAAGAGTTGGTCTGAGCACTGGTTTACCCGAGGGCCGATATCCCGGTACCCTAGGGGGATAGTACCCAAGATATTGGATATCGGAGGAGTATTATGTGTTGTTCAAGAGTGGAAAGGGGTCGCGGGTTCGATGACCTGATGCCCCAATGGGTCGATCATCGATATAGTTGAGATCAGAAGGATTGTGAGTAGTCTTATATGCAGTGGGTCGACACCTTAGTTGGTCGGTGAGTCGATGCCACATCAAGACCATGTCAGCATCAGTTGGAGGCATGGGGGCTTGTGTAGATGACGTGGAGCCACATGGGTGCCATGTCGTGATGAGGTGGCTTTTGGTCATTGAAGGCCTAAGAAACTTTGGAAGGTCGTAACTTTTGATCCTGCACTCGGATTTGGGCATAATTACAATCGTTGGAAAGCTCTTGATGAGAAAAAGACGATGGTTCCCTCAAGAAGAGGCTTTGAGATGTTCAAGGACAAGTGAAATTATGATACCCCCTTCGTTAAAAGGTACTTAAGGATTGGGTGTCTTACAATCATCTATTGAAAAATTAAATGGTCTATTTTTTATTACTTTGGTGGAAATGATCTATAATGGCCTTTAGATTAAGACTTCAATGTTATGTATTAAAAAAGTAAATGGTTTGATTCTTATTGCTTTGGTCAAAGTCATGTGAACAATTGTTCTTGAACTTTAATCTTTTTTTTTCAAATTATAATATTGTACACAACTTATCTCTAGAAAGTTGAAGCAACAACTTAAATTAATTTAAGAAGTATAAATTATTTTTAAGTTGAAACTATTATGAAATTGTAGATTTGAAAATATTGTAATTTTAATTATGTCTAGTTTGAATCAAAATGTTGTTTAAAAAATAAAGTCCAAAACAAGGTGATCAATTAACTTTATCTAGTCACGTTTTCAAAAGATATAGTTATAATCAATAAAAATAATTATAATATGGAATTTGTTTTTAAAACTTTGTTTGAAGTGTGATATGTTTCTTATTTAATCTCTTCAAAATTTAGGATAATTACGTTTGCATAAAATCCATTTAAAACTAATAAAAATAATTATGGTACATATTTTGTTTAAGGCTTGATTTATTTGTTGTTAGATCTTTTTGAAATTTAAGATTAGAGTTTAATGTGTTTGTCCATAAGTTATAGGTTAATTTATTGATCTAGAGTTTTAATTTTTATTGGGTTGTCGATTCAAGTTCTATATATTTTTCTTCATCTATCTATTCTTAAAATGTTTGTAAACTTATTTGTAATCCACATATATTTTAAGAAGGCAAGATTATTGGAAAAATAATTTGTTGCCATGATTATAACTCACTTATTCTAGAAACAACACATCTGGAAACAATCCAGTGTGGGAAAAAGACAAATATACAAGGGTGGGGGTAGGGGTGGGGGGAGAATATAGAGCAAAACATATTATATACGAGGGTGGGGGTGGGGGTGGGGGGAGAATATAGAGCAAAACATATTATGTTTTTCTCTATATTCCCCCTCACCCCCACATTTTCTCTAATAATTATGCCACCCCCACCCTCATATATGAGGGTGGGGTTGTTTTGCCCTATATTCCCCGCACCCCCACCCCCACATTTTCTCTAATAATTCTCCCACCCCCACTCTCATATATGAGGGTGGTGGTGGTGGGATTATTAGATAAAATGTAATATATACGTACCATATAAAGTATTTTTGACATATGATTGTACATTTTCCTTCGTCTCTACATTGAATTATAGAGAAAATACAACTTGCTTGTGCAAAGCTAGAGAAATTTTATCTTTTATGAAAAACTTGAAAAAACAAATGTAAGACCCCAAAAATGTGGCAGTGATAGAAAGGATGATAAATGATGCAAGAGCATAGACCCCCTCCCAAATCAAATTCAAAATCTGGAACCTTCCAGGAGATGGACGTGGCTAAGAGGATGAAATGACTCGAAATTTTGAGTAAACGACAGGATTTGTTGCGATATTTGTTGTTTTGAGCGAAGTCGACATCCCAACATCGTTGGTATCATGGTTCCAAGCCAAAGTTTTGTTTTACCGACTTACTGACCCTAGGACATATCGCTAGCCAACTGCAAGGTGGTTCTAATCCATGAAACCCCGATACGTCAACATGTTGATCACATGGTTCCGTCGCAGGGTTCCAATATATCGGATCAGACTGGAACATTAGGCAGATTGTATATTGTTGTCGTCAGTAAGGAGATGTCAATCTGGTTCTTAGTTGACATCATGTGATTGAGGTGGAAATATAACCGTGCTTTGGAAGAAGAGATCAACGGTCCTTAATCATTTCTCACGGGTAACTAGTCTGAAGTTTAAAGAGGAGTGACCCCCCCATAATTAGATCACGTGGTGAAAAGGAAGGGACACACGTCACAATCGTGTAATTGTGAGCAGTCTCGAAGTGGATTTGAAAATGATTACTTGAACCCCCCCTCGCAAGACTAAAGTCAAAACCATTATTCCACGTGGTAAATTGCCTTTGGTGTTAAGACCAAGGTCGTAACTTTTGGTTCCAGGGATAAAGGATTGGGTACCAATGTTAAAAGAGTCGACAACTGGAAGTTAGGTTCCAGTGTTAATGCGAAGGGTCCTAGATTCGAGCTTTCAACATCGATTTGGATAGGATGGGATGAGGTGCTGGGAGGGAGCACATGATCTGCATGAGATGGGTACTTGAGAAGGGTGGAGTTCGTCTGAACTTCATGATTGTCTAGTGTGAAGAAGAGCGCCATTAAAATCCAGGGTGTCGAACAAAAGGGGATTGTCAGTGTTTATTGTTGGTATGGACATGACCAGTCCATTTCGTGGGTCCATAACCCATAGGTTCGAGGATCAAATACATAGATAAATTGATCTTCATGACCCCTAGAATTTGTCTTCATCAATAAACATGGACGCACATAATTCACAATTACAAGTGGATTTCTATGTTGTTGGAAAGATACAATCGAGAATCTTATGGGCTCTAGAAAAGTGCATAGTGTGGTGAACAATGTCGTTGCAAATTGTTGTATAAGGACAACAATACTACAGAGCCAAATGGTGTGACAATCAAAATAATGCCTTGCAAATTACAAAACTATGACACCAACAATGAGCAAATCCATTAAATTCAAGAATTTGAAGATCAATTGAAAAAAAAAAATAGTTTCCACAATGTGCCATTGGTAATTACATCTATATTCCAATGGGACCAACATAATGTTGGTTTAGTGCTCTCGAAATCTAATGTTTGGATGACAATATTTGCAAAACCTATATCATTTCTCAACCCCTGGTCAAATTTTAATTTAAGTGGGTCCGTCTAAAGTTGACATTGTATAGGCCTCAATAAGAAGTCAAAATGTACAAAGGAGTAGTACTATTGTACTCACTTACTAACCAAGTTTCAACTAATCATAGTCCATGTCTTATATTACACTTGAGAGCATTGAAATGCACAAATTTACAAAACCTTGACACTCAAAATTATAAAATACAGCTCTATGGAAATTACCAACATTTCTCACACTTAGATCTATTGACAATTGATATAGGAACAAGGTTAAAATGCAATATGAAATTTCAAAATGCAACGAGGAAAACTTGAACTCAATCAAGTTTTCAATAAAAAATACGAAGATGATAAAACCTAAGCCAAATACATACATTACAAGCCAGTATAGGGCATGATTTAAGCTATCAAAATTAATCCATAAATGACACAAAACAATACCTAGGATTCTTATCAAGGATATGAATACAAAGAGGTTTAAACCACTTAATTTAAAACTTTGCACAAAAATATCAATTAAGCCATATAAACAAGGAGTTTTGCAATCTTGAGGATTAGCCCAGTCATGAGCTAGATGTGAGATCTTTCCCCTAAAGTTGGGGAGGTCACAGGTTTGACTCTCTCGATCCATTTCCAATTATGAAAAATAAAAAGTTAAAACCCTAAGAAGTTTCAACATGCAAAAGAAATTAAACCAAAATGCCAAGAAATTTTCTAACAAAAATATGAAAAAATAAAAACGCAAACCCAAACACCCAGCATGAAACATGCCATCATTTAAGCTTTCATAATCGCCAATTAGAAAGATTCACCAAATGTCCTGAGAAATATCATAAACATATAAAATAAAAAATAAGAAGTTTCGATATGAAAAATACAATAAACCTAGATACAAATAAATTTTCTAACAAAATAAAACTCAAACCCAAACATTTGGTGCCAAACATGCTATAAATTAGGCTTTTAGAATCACCCAATCAGAAACATTCTCAAAATCATCCAAAATTTCTTGATTTTAAACAATATGGAAAATTAATTTTAAAAAAATTATACATTTGTTGTTGTTGTAGCAACCACTAGAGATTTGTCATTGTGGTGTTCATATCTTCACTTATAATAAAATACTCCATGATTTTTTCTATCCATGTGTATCTAGATTGCAATTTGTTTGACTAAATGTCTTTTAATAGAATGAATGCAAAGTATTTGTAGAAAAATGGCAACCAGGGACAACATAGTTGCATGGAAGATTATAATATCCTAGCCTAGTTGACTTGGGGATATTATAGGGAAAAATATCAAAACCAAAGATTTATTCGAATATCAATGTATCATCGAATCTTTAAATATTATCGTGAAGAAGAGCAATGGAACAAAATCAATTTGCATATCTTATCAACTACTCAACAATGTGACGATTATACACAAAAAGGCCCTACACATAGATGCTTCATCTCATATGGAAATCTTCTTGGATTGTATCAAAGGGGCTATAGAGTTTTTAAAGATTGATTTAAGTGAACACTAATTTCAGAAGCCAACACTATCAAATGATAAATGCACATCCATCACTAGTTTTTGGAACATCAACTTTTGCGACAGAGGATGGACACAAAAAACATTTGTTTATGTGCTTTGGATCCAAAAATGCTCCAACCTATTGAATAATTTGACGAATAATATCTGGGGACATATTTATGAAAATTTAAAAAAAAAATAAAAAATGGTTGTATGATTTTTCCATTAAAAAAGTAGATCGCTTAGACAATGAGGTATCACAAAAAAAAACTATACATTCCTACATAAAATTCTGGTATGAGATTTGTTTGACACGACTATCATTTTAATGGTCATATGATAGATATTGCAAAAACAAATTAAAAATCAAAATAAAGCACATAAGCCTAGACACAAATACATGAAAGGAAACATGGTTTAAAATGACATATATATGTTAGGTTAGATTTTTTTCTAAATTACAAAATAAGACATGAAATTCCTGAGTAGCCCAAATAAAAAAGTATTCGACAAAATCACTTATGATTTTCCAGCAAAATTATATGGAGAATATAGAACCTAAATTAGAACAAATATTCACATTGTGAAACAAGACATGGTATAATATTTCTGAATCAACCTTTATAGAAATGTCCCTGAAATGCCATTGAAATTTCCAAGCAAGGAAAGAAACAGAGATAAATGAGATTATTGATATGGACCAAAATGTTATCATACAAATATGCCTCTATAGTAAGATAACTTGCAGTTAAGAACATCACTTAGATAGCATGCACAAGGTAGAGAGTGCATGTTTTTTTTATGACTGGCAAGAATTAAGAAGCCACAAGCCCCATTATTTTTTTGGGGTTGTGGTACATGGTGTGTTTCCACACTTTAACAAAAGAAACAAAAGTTTTAATTGGCTATTGTTATGTTACACATTGTTCTTAAATTGTTGCAAGGGCATGATTGTAATTGGCTATTGTTATGCTACACATTATTCTTGAATTGTTGTAGAGACAGGCCTGGATCAAATTGGATTTTTTTTCCATATTTGTTCATTGCACAAAAAATAAAGCATGCAAGGTGAAAGATAAGCTATGAGAATTTCCATTGCACTTATGAATAAGTAAATGCAAACAATTAATTTAATAAGTAAAATCAGTTTTCAAGTTTCCGTAATACCTTTTTTATATTTTTTAATTTGAGATGTAAGACTATGTTTTCTTCCTTCACTGTGAATCTACTATGAACTCAAAGGTCACATAACATGTAGACAATGGTTGGTTTGTTGTGTAGATATATCTCATATGGCATGTCTATTAGGCCAGGGAGTGGATCATGTAGAAGAGGCTCTTTGACAGTGCACTGCATAATATTGTTGTCAATGGTGCGAATAATAGCATTGAGGCAATGTTTATATGTGAAAGGGTGTCTTTGATTACATTTATGACAATCGATCATTGCATCGTTTATCAGTGTAGATGCCCCTATAGGAGAATTGCAAAATGTATATACAGACTCGAACAATGTTGAATATGCATTTGTTGTTGTCAATGCACCTTCAACCTGTATATACATTGCAGAATGGAATTACATTTGTTGAACAAGTTAGTTTTTTCAGATCTTCTACTGCTTTTGTTCTGAGTTATGTTATGAATGTTGATTGCGTTGTGTGGAAGACCTTCTCTTTTATATCTCTCTTGTTGCTTATATTTTTAAACAACATCATGGTGAATTCGCATGTTTGCAATTGCTGTTCCATTGAACTAAAGAAATGTCCGTATGTTTCGAACAATTGAAGCTTTCACATGGAATATTATAATTGTTATTTCACTTAATTTAATATATATTAGCAAATAAAAGTTACAGGAATGAACATCAGAAGTCATCCTGTTGCCTTGTCATTGTTTGTGTGCTTGTCCTTTATGTGCAACTTGTACTGCAACCCGACTTTTCTATCAAGGGTGATGGCAGCTTCAATGGTTCCAACTGGGTATATGTTTGTATTTTATTTGAATCGTTTAATTGTTGTGTCCGAGATGAAATTGTATTCTTTAGAAATCAGAGACAATTTTTCTACAAGACTGAATTCATCTAGTGATATGATATTGTCACAATCACCACAGTCATAGTTAGTTTTTGGTAGAATTTTGAAATTTGTAATATATATTCCACTGCGAGGTAAAATATTTTGCCCGTGCCTTTGTATGAGGTGTGCAGGAACAATCAATGTAACTGTAATCATGCCATGTCCATCTCTCATATCAACATGCAAAATTCAATGTGATCTATTTGCTTTGTCCAAATATGTGTTGTAAACAACCATTATATCTCTAATGAACACTTCTCCAGTCCTGCAGCTATTCAAGTCTATTGATACAATATTTGGAGTTGCAAACATGCCCCTGTAAAAGGGGATTATATAAAATAAGTGATATGAAGAACAACTTCTTCTTCTTTTTTTTTGCATAAATTTGCAGTTTACATTTTTATATACATAACTTTCAATTGTTCCCATTGCATAGTGTTGGTTACTTCACTTGTACATGTTGTTGTTTCACTTGAGCGTGCAATGTTGGTTGCATCATTTCTAGGTATTGGTATTTCATTTGAACTAAACATAATAATTTGTAAATGGCATTAGTAGTTGTCGTTCTTTGTTTTTCATGAGTAAAAGAAAGATAGTCTATGAATGTTGAAACAAAGATAATTTATGAATATTTACCTTTGTGATTGTTGTTGATGCGATGTTTGTGATGCTTGAGTGCTAATGCTTCCCTGGCTTGTCAAGCTTCTCCTGTTTCAAACATTCAAACATCAACTGTGGACATTAACTATGCAATATGTAAGAGTGTATAGCATATTATATAATATACACTAGTGTATAGCATATTATATAATATACACTAGTGTAAAAGTGATAAGTATATGTACAAGATGGTGTTGCTAAAATGCAAGCCAAGTTTGACACATAACATGACATATAAGATAGAAGAAGTGATACCAAAACATGGCAAGCAAGTTTTGACATACGCAAGACATATAAGATAGAAGAATTGATACTAAAACACAACAATTTGCTTGACACATAAGTATTATAGAAGAAGTAATAACAGAACATGGCAATATGTTTGACATGGAAGCACCTACAAGCAAGCTATGGTAGATAGATCATCTATAGAAGACAAAATACATACAACTTATAATAAATAATACTAAAACAACATGGTATATTTGTTTTGCATATACATTGTGGATATAGAATACAATGCATGGTGAATATATATTACCATATATGTATATAATTCTCCGGAGAGTATGTATTGGTTGGGTTAATATATGCCTCACCATACATGTATATAATTTATTAGGAAGAAAACGACAAGAAGGAAACAGGAAGAAAACAATAAGATGGGCGCACAAATCCTTTGACCAGTGAATGCATATGCATCATGGCTATAGATTGCCATGCACCATGAATGTAGATTATCATATATGTATATAATTTATTATGAAGAAGATACTGGTTGGGTTTTCATTATGAGCATACCTTATCTTTGAATATCTTCCCGAGTTTCTCCTTCCTCTCTATCGCTTAAAATTTCTTCTTCTTCTTTGTTGCTTATAATTTCTTCTTTTCTTTCAATTGTTCTGCTTCTTTTGATGCCAAGGTGGTGCACAAAATGTAGTGGGAAAAAAGAAGGTGAGAAGAACATGAAATATACAATATTAAGAAATGAAATACAAATGAATAAAATACAGATAAGGTTAGGAATATGCACCTTTTTGTATTTTTCTTATTTTCTTTTTTAAGTGTTGATGCTTGGTTTGATGTACTCTACATTGAACAATGTAGTTTAGCAAAGTAAATAGATTTCAGTATGGTGCAAATGCAATGTGAATTGTCGATGTACTCTTTTTGTTATTAGAATGATTGTTTACTCAATAGAGATAGAACAAGCTTGTAAAATATGTGACAAGACATGGAAAATGATTTTCTTTAGCAGGAAGGAAATAAAAGTTTGTAAATATGTGATATGAATATGGAAAGATGCCAATATGTAATATTATATACATGTATTTCATAGTTCATATGCTAACATGTATTGTGATTTATGTGTATTTCGGATTTGAAGTTGAAGACAAATTGTATCATGATCGGTCCAATATGTATTTAATATATAAATTTTGGATTTTTCATTGTTTGCATTTGACTAGACATGGTCAATAAGCGCTTTTTGTGCATGATTTTGTCTGTCCAAGAGGAGATGGAAGTTGAAATTGCACATATAGTTTTCCAATATTTTGTCTTTTCAGTACACTGCGACATGTCGATATTGAAGTCTCCTAGAATGACCAGTGTTTTGTTTGAATGAAAATGACATAATGCTTTTGTAATGGTACTCATTATGTTGTTCAGACTTGCATGTGGTGCAACATAGATGTTGACTATTGAAACATGTGATCCACAAACTTCTACTTTAGCGACAAGGATCTCTGCAACTTATTCTTCAAAGTGCATGTGTTTTAGTATTGTTAGATGTCTTTTTACCAGTATCACCACCCCATGTTTATTGCAATTTGATATGCAATTGAAATTTACAAATTGTTCATTTTGCATGGATAGTATCATGTGTGTTTCTTGCAAGCAAAAAATGTTAGATTGCATTGTGTCATAGTTATTGAGTATGTCATTCATGTGTGCATGCAAACTACGTGTGTTTAGCGAAATAATTGAGGTGGAAGAGTTTGCTTGTATGGACTGCAAATCATATTCTAGGCTGAATTTTGTAGTACTTTGCAAGTGTTGCATCTCAATATCGACTTTCAGTTTCACCTTGAAGTTATCCATTGTGAGAGCATTTATAAGATACAAAGATTTTATGTTTCTTACACGGGATAAGGTTGTATATACCACTCCATGCATTTGTATTGTGCATGCACATGCAAGTTGGATTGTGAATTGTTTTCAGATTTTCAAGTGGCCTGTCTTTGATGTCAGCGATATTGGTTTTGCTATGCACAATATGGGTATCCAATCTTGGGAAATGTCTGTGCTATATAAATTAGTTAGTCTGTTAGCTTGGCGATGACCAATATGTGGATCATAGAACTTGATCCATAGAACATCAACATTTTATGTTTTGGTGTAGGCTTTGATTATTCCATCCGCACCATTGCCTAGACCATCTGGCGAATCGTAGTTCCATGCATATATTTCGACAATCATATATAATTTTATGACAAGTTGGGAAGGCAACATTACAGTTTGTTGATGGTATGGCAAATTGCCATGGTTTTTTTCCTCCTCATCATTTTCATTGATTAAAAGTTCATTGCCAATAATGAGTAACAACATATATTTGTTATGCATTGCAACATCTGTATTTATGTAGAATAGGTAAGGGAATGTTGGGTCACTTGGGTCAGGTTGAATGCAATTCATATTGATATATGCCAAATAGTTAATTGTGTGGTTGTTTGTGCGCATCCTATTGAGAATTGCAATAAAATTTTTATTTGTTTGGCGCATTGTCATATGCAATTCGTAGCACTTGAAATTATCTTTCCAGAAGTCGTATGTTATTCGTTGCATGTTCATGGTAGGTTGTTCAAATATGAGGGAATCTTGTATGGGTTGTGCTTGATAAAGGTCACTACAAAATACCATATCTATGTTCCCAAAGTATTTTGTTTATACATGTTTTATGTTTCATAGTCTATTGTCGATGGAGAATAGGAATCAACTTCCAATTAGAGAAGCTTCATCAATAAAGACAAGTTGTAGTTCTTGATAAATCTTTTACAAGGTGTCTAACATTTCCTTGCTAAGTGGAAGAAAATGAGACTTGTTGAAAGGCATTAGCAATGCATAATGGTTTGTTGTCCCACCTGCATTGTAAGCAACTTTACCTGTGTATGCCTTTATCAATCCTTTTGGTTTCAAAGCGTCGGTTGTATTGCGTGCATCATATATTCGTATAAGCATTTGGAATATCAATTTTGTTGTAAATGTCTCTCTTGTTCCTGCTCCAACTATGAGGAATAAGTACAACGATGTGTGCATGTCAATTGATTTCTTTAGGGAAATGTCTTTGACAATTGCTTGTTGTTCTCTATTTAGCATTCTTCGAAACCTATAATATTATTCATTTTCGAGGAAAATGGGTGATTTGTGACTTGGAAACCTAGGTTAATTGATTTCTTCATCTTTGCTTGTTGAGGGAATTGCAAGTCTGCTTGCAAATCGTACTATTCACAATGGACTTTAGTCGGTTCTCGTTCTACTAATGCACCATCAATATCCATAAGGTTATTATTCAATTGTTCAATTGCACTTTTGAGATCGCCCCACATTGGGTTGATGTTGTATGTAAATTTATCTTCATTGATTTGTATTGTACTTGCATACAAACCATAAGCAACATGCCATGTGGGCAAGTCGTGTTTCAATGTATGTTCATTGTTTTTGAATGGAACATATAGCAATAGTTTCTCTCTAGAGAAATTTTCGATGTCAATGTGTTAGTTGTATTTGATGAACCATATTACATTTGGTTTTTTCCTTTTTGATATGTGTGTACCATTTTTCTTGCACTTGGAGACAAATTCAACAAGGTAGATATTCGTAATAATGTGTGGGTGCTCAATGTAGTAATCAATAATAGAGTGGCACATCACATCTTTTGAATTGTCAGGTTCTTGTATTAATAGAAAGGGTGGCTTAAGGATAAATGTGCATTGATCTATCAGAGATGTGTTTATAAATATACATTGTCTTGAACAGAAATTCAGTGGAAGAGAAAATGTTATATGAATTGCTTGTTGAGCGGACATTTGTTGAAGATTAAGCAATGTATTTATAAGTGTGTGTGTGTCATTTGCATAGCATCAATTTCACTTTTTTCATGTTCTTTGTGTATTCTCCGAAATGCATTTGCCATATATTTGTCAACTTTAGTCATGTATGAACTGCAATATGATGTTGCAACATATGCGTTGAGTACATATTGTGCATTTGTATTTGCATTCCATTAATTCGACATGTCCTTTGCAAAACTAATGTTCCAAATGTGTGAAGGTTTTCATTTTAGGAAGATTGTTGATTGTTTTAGTGTACATTGTATTAGTTGGATGTATTCATCTTCTGCTAGCTCTAATTCCACCAAGAACTGATCAAAGTTTATTACAGTGTCATAGTTTTTTTGCTCTAAAGATGCAAACATGGACTTTGAATTCTCATTAAGAGTGTTTTTCGGTAAGGTTGTTAGCTCAAGAACTGCTGTCTTCTTAATTGGTGGCATAGGAAAGTTGTATCTGCAATGTGAATTCCTTCATTCTTACAGCTTCTTATATGGTAATGTTTATGCAACTTGGCAAGATTTGGATCCAAATGGTCTGTGTCGCATGTTATGTGGTTGTCCAAGAACTTTTCAATTTGTGAGTTACTCTCCCTTCCATATATTGGAGCATCTTCTATCCATAATAATCCATGTTCATGCTTGCTTCCCCTAGTTTGGAACTCAGTTACAAAGTAGTAGTCTGATAAGTTTCCAAAGAATGTTTCATCATGACATATCAATTGCTTTACAATATTGATTATATGTCTATAATAATGACTACATGTGACTGGCTTTTTTCGTATGAGGTAATCAATGTCATTGTCTTCCAAAGTTTCATTGTGCTTTATCTTTCCCACGTTCCTATATAACTTAGTTAATGTAGCGACTAATGCATTCCATCGATGCTTTGCACTAGTGAACGTGACGAAAAAGGTTGGTGGCCCCAACTGTCGTATCATTGCAAAAATATTTTTCTTGATCTGTTGCAGGTAATCAGGGGAAATGCAAATGTTTTTGAAGTCTATATATCCAATGTCAGATTTAATATTTTCTCTAAGTTTGGTTTGTACTTTACATCTTTTGCTAATATCTTTCATCCTCTTAGTTGGCATTTTTGTATGCGCACCCATACGAGAGAGAGTACTTTGTCAATTAATATGCGCATTGTTTTGAAAAACAAATTTGTTGTGTGATATGAGAAATCACCACTAGCATGTAGCAATTCCCATTTTTCTATTTTATAGTAGCTAAATCTCTTTACAACATCATCATCGCGTGGATCTTCGAAGAATAGTGTTGGAAAGTTCATCTCTTCTGCATACCTATCCTTGAAAATCCCAAGTGGGCATTGCCCTTTAGCAGGTGCAAGTTCAATGATCTTGTCCTGCAAATCATGAATGTGTTGTGACTCTATGAATCCATGTATTAATGTTTCAGTTGGCCTTTCATTATTTGATTCAGTGTCCATATCACTTTCACAGTCAAAATTTCCATCTTCCACGCATTTGCCATCATATTATTCGAGAACATCAACCCATTCTTTATTTATAGAGATGTTTTAATCCTTATATAGAGATCTAGAACACAATTCTTTTAGTGCTCTCATGACATCATTTTCACATACTTTTTCGGTCTGATATGCATTCTTCTATTGCAATTGTCTTTTCAATGTAGCTATAATTGTCATTGTGTCATTCATGAATTGTGGCAGTGTTTTTTGCACAACATCCATGTGGACAAGTACCTTATTTGGTAAGGTGTTGCAAATTATGGCAACTTCCCATTTTGAAGTGCTCTTTTGCAAGGAAGACACATATTCTTAGAAGATAGTGTTTTTTCATTTGAGGTCAAGCTCATATACTCTTCTTCTAGGTCTTGGGTGAAGCATCAAATGTTATGTGAAAAATGCAATTCCTCACAAATTGCACAGGTGTTCCTAGGTGTGTCTTGAAGTTGTTTCAGATACACTTTCTTTGTATCTTTTTTTTTAGATGGACATGCTCGGTGGGCATAGTCTCTCTTGCTCCATTATGTTCAAGCTGTGTATCACAAAGTGTCTTTTTCAATGTAGGATATGTTGTTCGTGTTCTTTTATTACGAGGCATTGTTGGATCGATGGAATATGTATGGCATTCGTCTACATGTCTTTTCAGGCATGCAGAATGGGGAATTTGTCAATGCATCTACTTTTTTCACGAAACATTTTTTTTAGTCTGTGAAAAGAAAGCACATGCTTTTTAGTAGCACATGTGTTTGTTTGTTGAGAATCCATCTTAGAGATGGAACTACTATTTGGCATTGAAATTTTATCGCTATCATGTAGATGATGTATATGTTGATGTCTTTCTAGCACATTTTCAAGGGGTAACACGTTATGGTTCATATCTGTGGTAGTTGACACTTCCATAGACACACGATAGTCAACTCGATGTGGGTTGTTTAGAGCCATTGCAAGTTGGATAGAGTGCACATTGCATATGTCATTGTGATGTTCTATTAGCAATGGTTCATAGTGAATTTGAAATGGATCTATTTGAAATGACAACAAATCAACTGTTTTGTCATAGGTCGAGTGAGAAGGGTAGAGGCTCAAAATGTTCATGCTACGGGAGGACCATACTTGGATATTTACATTGAAAATGATTGATATCCATTGCAAATAGAATGGACCATTGTTACAAACATAATAATAATAATAATAA
>ML783765.1:365898-391021 GCA_009831015.1 Picea engelmannii
CCGTAGACCCCCCCTGCACAACACATATCCTGCGGACCTCTCCAACACACACCTCACAGACACACTACCCTGACCACCCACTTACCCGCAGACCCTGACACCTCTGACAGACCCATCCCATCCCTGTCCCTACCTCCCGGCTTTTGACTACCAATAGCAACTTCTTGTAAAGTCGTGGCCCATCCTTCCCTCATTAAATTGTATTAATTATAATATATACCTTATGTTAATTTATTATATATGCTATATATAATATCTATATATACATATATAAATATAAAATAAAATTAATATTTAAAAAAAAAACAAATAAATAAATAAATAAATCGCAAGGATGGTCAACAACGAAGAACTTAAGGCCGACGTGAACAAATGCAGAGATGACGTCAACGGTGTAAGGTACCAACTTAACAATGTGGAAAAAATGCAAAAATACATGAATGGAAAAATAGATAAATTACTCGAGACTGAGAGCAAAATTGATCAGTTAATACAACAAGGTGAAATATTATTAGTGCTCTCTAAAAACGATAAAAATGAAACAAAAAGAAGACTTGATGAACATAGCGAAAAAATTGAACAATTAATGGAACGTGTCGAGGCCTTATTTGTAGAGCCCTTGGCTTATCGAAGACCACCACTAAGTCTAGAAATACCATAAATAAATTAAGAAAATCAAGGGAACCAGGAAATTCCAGAGGAAAATTTTTCGAGAAATATACACACACTTAGATTCCACAATAGAGATTACCAGAAATTTAAAAAGGAGTTACCAAAGTACGACGGCAAGGACCATAGAGGAGTTGTTGTTTGGATAAGCAAAATGGATGGAATTTTTGAATCAAACCCCCCACTAGGTGAACGAGAGAGGATAATGACAACCTCTAACAGTCTAGAAGGAGAAGCTTATGATTGGCACCTTTGGTGGTCCAGAAAATGTGATGCTTGTTCCTTCCACTGGAATAATTTTACAACAACCCTACTTAAAAGATTTCATGATGAAGAGGATGACGACCTGTATAACAAGTTCGTACATCTCAAACATAAGGGAAATGTAAATGATTATAAACACGAATGGGAGGTTCTAGCAACAAGGCAATGCAGATTCATAGATGAGAAACTCATCAAACTATACATATGTGGCCTAAAAGATTACATTCGTAGTGAAATTAAACTATGGATCCTAAAACAATTGAGGGTGCAAGACACACAACAAGGCTAATAGAACAAAAACACAAGTTCAATAAACCAATATTCACAAGTCCAAAAAGGTTAAATAAATATTCATACGATCAAATGAAGAAATACAATATAGACAAACCTAACAAATATTTACCACCTCATTTGAGGGAAGGCCAAGCTAGTCATCAGACTCAAATAAAAAATGGGAAAGCAAATGTCGATAATGTGGGGAAAAATGGTTGCCTGGGCACAAATGCAACAATAAAAAATTATATTCTTGTAAAGCAGAGAAATAATCAAGCACATCTGACAGTGATTCAAATAACGAAAGTGAAGAGGAAGGTGAGGCCCCCAATACAAAAACCGATGAGGCCATGCCCAAGATATCCTTGGCTACAATAACAAGAATAGAAAAACCTCAAACGTTAAAACTAAAAGGGCACATAAAAAAATAAAATGTCACCATTCTAGTCGATACAGGGAGCACCCATAATTTTATAGATCTAAATGTTGCAAATAATCTAAATTTATTCGTATACCCGACTGTGAATATAAGAGTAATGGTGGCATATGGAAAAAAATTGATGGGGTAGGAAAATGTCACAAGATCAAGCTTCAAGTAGCAGATTACGAATTCGAATATGGATTCTACATTGTACCCTTGGGAGAAGTAGACGTCGTCTTGGGAATTCAATGGTTACAAATTCTAGAGACCTATTCTACAAATCGCCAAAAACAATTTATAAAATTCAAATGGGAAGGAAGACAATACAAATTATACAGATTCTAGCCGCCTCCCATCCAAATTATATCCTCACAACAAATGGAGAAACTAATTCGAAAAGGAGCACCAGCTTACGTGGCACACTGCCATCAGATGGATATATTAACAACAGAAATAGTCAAGTCTCAACATCTAGAGATCAAAACATTAATCCAAAAATATGAAAAGGCATTCCAATACTTACCTATGAAGTTGCCATCTAATAGCAACATAGAACATATAATCGAGGTTAAGCCAGATTCAACACCGGTTAATATTAGACCTTATCGATATCCTCACCACCATAAGACAGAAATAGAAAGGCTAATTCAAGACCTTTTAAAATGTGGGGTTATTACGACAAGCATGAGCCCATATGCAGCCCCAGTAGTACTTGTTCGAAAAAAGGATGGATCTTTCAAACTATGTATAGACTATCGAGGGTTAAATAAAATAACTATAAAAAATAAATTTCCTATACCCTTCATAGATGAGTTACTAGATGAACTCCATGGAAATAAATACTTCTCAAAATTGGATTTAAGATCAGGGTACTACCAGATTCGAATAAGATTAGAAGATGCACAAAAAACTGTGTTTCAATCACACAAAGGTCATTATGAGTTTAAAGTCATGTCGTTCGGTCTAACCAATGCACCAGCTACCTTCCAAGCAACTATGAATCAACTTTTTCACCCCTACTTAAGGAAGTTCGTATTGGTCTTCTTTGATGACATTCTTATTTACTGTAAAACTTTGAAGGAGCATATGAAGCATTTAGAACAGGTACTTTCTCTCTTAGAGAAAAATCAGTTCTATGCAAAACTATCGAAATGTTCCTTTGGTAAAGAAGAAGTAGAATACCTTGGTCATGTCATATCTCAAGAAGGAGTCAGGGTGGACCCTGAAAAAATTAAGGCAATCACAGAATGGCCCAAACCAAAGAACATATCAAAACTAAGGGGATTCCTTGGATTAATAGATTATTATCAAATATTTATCAAGAACTACGCTCATTTAACAACACCCTTGTCAAACCTATTAAAGAAAAATCCCTTCAAATGGGATAACAATGCACAAGAATGTTTTAAAACATTAAAAAGGGTTATGTCGTCTACACCTATATTAACAACACCGGATTTTGAAAAACCCTTTGTAGTAGAATGTGATGCATCAAGAATTGGAATAGGAGCAGTATTAATGCAATATGGCCACCCAATAACATTTGAAAGTTGAAAGCTCAACAAAAAGGAAGAGTTAAAATCTACCTATAATAAGGAAATGTTAGCTATTATGCATGCATTAGCTAAATGATGACAACACCTCTTAGGAAGTAAAATTTTGATATGTATTGATCACAATAGTCTTCAATAATTACTAAGACAAAAAACATTTTCCACATAACAACAAAAGTGGACGGAAAAATTTTCCACCTTTGATACGGAAATAATACACAAAAAGGGAAAGACAATGTAGTTGTTGATGCACTATCATGAAAAGATGAGGAAGTAAATGCATATGCAACAACAATAGTCATTCCAGATTAGATGGATGAGATTCGAGTTGAGTATGCCAAAGATCCTGAATCTAATTCTATAATCAACAATTTAGACCAAAACCCCAAATTTGAATGGAAAAATGACATTTTATGGTACAAGAACATAATCTACCTAATTCCATCCTCAAAATTTTAAATGAAAGTTTTAAGGGAGTCACACAGGTCCCCAACATCATGACATGTGGGTTTTTTCAAAACCTATTATAATGCACGACAATAATTCTATTAGAAAGGAATGAATAAGGAGATTCAAAGATTTGTTGCCGAATGTGAAATTTGTCAAAAAAATAAAAATGAAAATGTTATGACTCCAGGATTACTTCATCCCCTACATATTTTTGAACAAAAATGGGAAGAAATTTCAATGGATTTCATTGAAGGGCTACCCATGTCTGAGGGGAAGGATAAAATTTTTGTGGTGGTTGACAGATTAAGCAAATATGCACATTTCATGTCAGTAAGAAAAACCGACTCAACAAAACAAATTGCAGATGTTTCTTGCAAAAACATTTATAAGTTACATGGGTTTCTGAAGGTAATTGTCAGCGATAGGGATGCAAAATTTAAAGGAAATTTCTTGAAATAATTTAGCAAAAATACAAGAATATCTCTTAATATGATCTCCGCCTATCATCCAAAAACAGATGGACAAACAAAAATTGTAAATAAATGACTAGAAACGTACCTACGGTGCTTTGTGACAGATAAGCAAAATAAATGGTCTCAATGGTTACACTTAGCCAAATGGTGGTATAACTCTACATATCACACATCCGCTAAAATGACTCCTTTCCAAGCCTTATATGGTTACGAAGCACCTAAATGGAAGGATTTTTCACTAATAAATACTAGGTCCAAGTAGTAAGAAATAAGCTAGAGGAAGAACTAAAAATCATACAAATATTAAAAGAGAACCTAGCAATAGCTCGTAAGCGAATGAAACAACTAACATACCAACATAGGTCAGAAAGAGAATTCGAAGAAGGTGATTGGGTGTTTATACGACTCCAACCCTACAAACAATTATCCCTTAAGCAATAAGGGAAGAACAGATTAGCCCCAAAATTCTATGGACCCTTTCAAATTAACAAAAAGATTAGCCAAGTAGCTTATAGATTGGAGTTGCTAGACAATTGTCGCATCCACAATGTCTTGCACGTTTCATGTCTAAAAAAAATGCTTGGACAAGCTCAACTAGTGCAAACATAAATCCCTGAATTCGATGACGAAGGGAAATTTATTTTAGAACTAGAAGGTATTCTTTCCACAAAGGAAAAGGTGTTACGTTCCAGAACCATAAAGGAATATCTTATCAAATGGAAAAACCTTCCAAAAGAAGATTCATCATGGGAGTCCGAACAATTCCTCCGACAATACCCATCCCTACCTTTGCTTCGAGGACAAAGCAAAATATTAAGAGGGTGGCAATGTTACAAACATAAAAATGATAATAATAATAATTTGTAATAATAATTAATATCATTTAATTAAATCAAGAGGCACGTACCTCTTCATCAAGAGGCACATACCTCCTCACCTCGTGACCAGTCAATGCTATATAACAACCATCACGAGGGTAGTGTAATCATCATTCTGATCATATTCAATCAAATATTAATATTAAAAAATATTCATTCCTCAGTGAAGAACAACTTTCATGTTACAACCACCCTTTATTTCCCCCTTCTTAAATGGCATCACCGTATTCACAAGGTACACTTGCCAACAAACGATACTTTTTGTATTGCACATGACATCGGGCATTAGGTGTTGGTTTAAGCAATGAAGCACAATGTGGTCACCACTTATAATTTCATTGCAGAAGGATTGTACGATATAAAGTCTCAAGGATTGTACATTGAAGTTTGTTGCTACCATATAGCAAATTGTTTCAAATAAACTGTCCCCACAACTAGATTTGTTACTTACTGCTCTACTCAATCCACGAGCACACATCATATGCATAATACACTTCCAATGGTATTCGAGGTCCTTACACATTAATGACAAGCAAGGACTAGAATCCTCAAAATCGTATATGGATGGTTATTGGTAAAGCAATGGTTTGTAATGACCACTAACAAGATTTGCATCATGGAAAAAGATGCAATAGGGGTATCCATTTGCATTTCTACTGAAATGCAGATACCTTGTTTTTCTTGTTAGTGACCATACTGCGATTGATATGTTCAACCATTTTGCTAGCCATCGTATGCAAAATGTATCTCCCCATAGCCCCCTCTCATTTTCATTTACATTTGAAGATGCAAACATATGCATTTTGGAAAGGTATGTCTCTACATCATAGATTATGTGCAGTTGGTACAAAAAATTAGATGCTAGCTCATATTGATATGACTCTAATGCCTCTGCATCACCATTGCTTAAACAAACCAAGAAATTATCTATCAATCCATTTCACAATTCAATTGAGCTATAAAAAAAATGTAACAACACATGAAATGCATCAAATAAACAATCTCTAGTAGTATATGAAAATGCATCCGATCTGAAAACACCATTTCTATCCAGTACATGGTCAATGTTGGTATGTGAAATGCACTTCTTTTTAGCAAGATAACTTTCAACATCTAATCTTTCTGACATTTCTTAATTTATGTCATTTGAATGGACCCTAAGTTTTGTTTATGATATTATAGGACTTGCAATAAATAAAACAACAAAATCTCAGAAGAGCATATTGCATTTTCGTTTTGTCAATGTTGATTTGTTTTTATCAGTATGACTCACTACTCAAAAGAGTTGTTGATTGAGATAGCTTGCTCATATAAAAGTTGTTGATCGATATAACTTGCTCATGGAAAAGCAAAATAACAATTAAACTTTAACAAAATTTCGTACACACGACAGACGTAAACAAATCCCACTCTACCATTTGATCAAAGAAACAAAGGTGGTCTCTTGAAACATTACAATAAGGTAAAACTAATTTCAATAAAACATAATACAAATGCTATGTTAGAACACACTTCAATAAACATAAACTATGTGACAAATTTAAGGTTTCTTTCTTCACAGGACCAGAATCTAAGTAGGGCGCTTTTTTTTTATCAGAGTTGGCATGAACCCACATAGGTAGGGGTAAGCCATAGCATATTGGAAGCAAGACTTATCTCAATCAAAGATATATCATTGATGGAACTCTTTAGGATTGTTCCATGAGACTTTGTTTGACTTAGTAGATTGTTTGATTATCTTAGATATACAATTGAGGAGATTGTTCTTATAGATATTGAGCCTATTCAATCAATTCCTATGCGAGGAACAATATTCTAATTCAAGATAGAATGTCCAAAAGATTTAAGAGGTTTGTTTATTTCTAATTCATCTGTCAAAGAGATAGATAGATGGAGGTCTTGGGTGGAATCAAGAGGAGTGTCATACCATTCTCCTATTTTGTTCTAGGTCGGAAATTTCCATTTCTTCTTATTGATTCCGAGAATCAAGAGGCATTTTTCCTTCTGGGAATGGCATGTCCCCGATATGAAGAGAAATGGACAAATATTTGTGTGAGGACAACAAACTGAAATCTTCTCAGTGTCTAACTCTTCAAGCGACCGTCTTGCAGAGATAACATCCAACATGCTAACCTATCAACCTTCAATCTCAAATTATAAGGATTTAAATTCAGTTAAAGGTAGTTTAGAAGGAAGGTCTCCAAATTAACGCTACTCTGCACTCCACATTACATACAACTTTAATTTAGAGAATTGGCATGATCATTGGGCGTTAATTTACTGGAGTTAAAAATAGACTTTTTTACTTGAGTTTGAATGCCACCTCTTAATGACAGATAACTTACAGAATGAGATTGAGGAAGTGTTTATGGACTTCATCACGATTTCATCTATGGTTGACATGATTTCAATTGTGGTTGAGGTGTAGGTTGATCATCATGGCTTGGGTAAGTCACAGTAATGAAATATTTATAATAATTGGAACGATCAAGCTAGAAGTGGGCCATCAACAACAAACAAAAGTTTATTTACCTCGTAATAGAGTTCAATCGGTGCAAGTTGCGTGTACTGACAGTTGGTTGCTATGGTCACTAACAAGAAAAACAAGGTATCTGCATTTCAGTATAAATGAAAATGGAGACCCATATTGCATATTGTTCGATGATGCAAATCTTGTTAGTGGTCATTACGAACCATTGCTTTACAAAAAACTATCGATATGCGATTTTGAGGATTCTAGTACTTGCTTGTCACTAATGTGCAAGGACCTTGAATAGCATTGGAAGTGTATTATGCAACCAACTATCAATACACACAACTATTGCCTCCAATTTGAGACCAAATAACCCAGACATCATCTTCCAAAGCCACACTGCTTCTCTACATGTTGCACATGCTACCACATATTTAGCCTCAACCATACTGAGTGTTACACATGACTGCTTCCTTTTGCTCCACAAAACCATACTGGAGCTTGGACTGAAGTAATATGTTGAAGTACTCTTTCGTTCAGGAATATTTTTGGCCCAATATGGATCCGAATATCCATTTAACTTGAACCCATGGTCTATCACATACCTGATACCATAATCCAATGTACCCTTAAGGTACCTTATCACATGTTTTGTTGCATCCAAATGGACCTGCCTGGGCTTCTCCATATATAGACTCAGGGTGTTCACACCAAAACATATATCTAGTCTCGTGTTCCTCAAGTACATCAACGAGCCCACCATCTGTTCGTATAAAGTAACATCCATAACCTCTAAAGTCATATACTGCAATAGCTTCAGATTTGATACCATAGGTGTAGCCATTGCCTTGCAATCCAACATCCCAAACCTCTTCAGGATTTCCATTTCATACTTCCCTTTATTCATAAAGATCTCATCATGTCTCTGCCATACCTTGAGACCTAAAAAGTAATGCATCATTCCAAGATCTTTCATCTCAAACTCAACAACCAGTTTTCTCATATACTCTGAGATGAGCATTTCCACACCTGTTAGAAACAAGTCATCCACATACAACAATAGTATTACAAGACCATCATCCACAACCTTAAATTAAAGGTTAAGATCTACACTTTCTCTTTGTAAATCCTAATCTCGTCAGAAAATTTTCGATCCTACCATACCATGCGTCTCCCTGTCATGTAACTCAAACCCTTGTGGTTGCTCCACATATACTTCCTCTTTTATTTCACCATTCAAGAATGTTGTCTTCACATCCATATGATGCACCTTCCATTTCATTACTGTGACCAACATAGGTATGAGTCAATGCCCTCCTTCTAAGAGAATCCTCGAGCCACAAATCTAGCCTTGTACTTTTCAATACTGCCAACAACTGCACGTTTCGTTTTGTAGATCCATTTCGAACTTACTATTGATTTCTCCTTCGGTCTGGGGACCACATCCCAAACATCATTCTTTACTATGGACTAATATTCCTCCCCCATGGCATCCTTCCATACCCTCTTTTCTACAGCCTCTTCATAACTAGACGGTTCTGCATCCATGATATCACACAAACATGCCACATAGTTGGAATACCGTTTCGACTTCTTACTTTCCCTCATATATTTTTCTGGGCACCATATATTTCTACATCTTTGATGAGCTCTTGTGCCCAAGTTGTCTTCTCTTGCAAGAAGGCATCTCTACTGGCCCTTGAGGTTCTACATGTCATTATCCTCATGAATGACTTCCTCTGGTTTAATTGCTTGTCTCTAGAACTCTAGTAACTTCATTCTCCTCCTCGTGAACCTCTTTTGCATAGTCCCATTTTGATTTCTTGAAAGTTGCACTCTCATCGAAGGTGACATCTCGACTAATATCAACTTTCCGGTCACTAGGAATATATATCCTGTATGCCTTCAATGTGTCACTATAACCAACAAATATGCCATTCTTTTTGGATGGATCCAATTTTGTCCTCTTTTCCTTGGGGACATGCACACACATGGGGTAGCTAAATATACTTAGATGGATGACTTCCGACTTCTCTCCTGAAAACATCTCCTCTGGTGTCTTGTTTTCAAGTACTTTGTGGGGACTTCTATTCTGCACTTACACTGCAGTCTTTGATGATTCTTCCCACAAATGCATAGGTAGATCTTGATCATGGATCATAACATTCACTGCTTTCATGATCATCTAATTCTTCCTTTCTGCTACTCCACTCTGCTAAGGATTGTGGGGAGTAGAAAGCTCCCTCTTAATCCCAACTTCCTTACAATATTGTTTGAATCCCTTTGAAGTGAATTCTCCTCCATTATCTGATCGCAAGGTATTTATCTTTCGCTCTGTCAGGTTTTCTACTAATGCCTTAAATTCTTTGAATTTTCCAAACAATTCATTCTTTGCCTTCAACAAATAGATCCAAGTTTTACGTGAGTAATCATCAATAACAGACACATAATATACATACCCGCTTAGTGAAGTTGTTGACAACGGTCCACACACATTCGAGTGAACGATGTCCAATACTCTTTTGGCTCTGCTATCGTTGTTGGGAAATGAGTGCTTCACATTCTTGCCTTTTGCTCAATTTTTGCACACATTGTCTGGTTTTGCCTGGATCTCTGGTAGTCCTGTCACCATCTCTCTCACACTTGGTAGGGCCTTGTAATGTAGGTGAGAAAATATCCTATGCCATAATTCACTGGGATTCACAGTCTCGTGAATTAATGTTGAATTTGATCGCTCACAAATTTTGGATTCTGAAGATCTGATCCAGGGGAAAGATGCGCTCCACTAGGGCACACTTGCTGGTGGTCTTGTCTTGTCCGACCATTCCTATCAAGAAAAACAACTCCTTTTGTCTTCTAGATTTGCGAACCGTCTTCTATTTAGGCCCGATTTGATACCATGTTATAATTTTAGAAGTTACAATTATCTTCTTTAACATTCATTAACAATTGCATGTAATAAGATCACTGAAAGATAAACAATCACAAAACACAAGATATATCCCAGGAAACTCTCGTGGGGGAGAAAACCCAACAACCAATTCTTCAATATAGATTCCTTCAACCAATGCAATGTCACATTATAGCTCTCCACAAATAGACCAACACCAAGATACCAAAGACCAATAAACCAAGAGCTCTTGCGCTAGAGCTCCCTTGCTATGCTCCAAATACACAAGAGAAGGCAAGTTGTGTGTTTATACAAATGAGAGGAAATCAACCTCTATTTATACACATAACTTGTCTCCCAGAAAGACGCAACCCTAAGAGGGTCATTTTGACTTTTACAATAAGGACAACAATAAAATTATAATTTATTTTGTGTTGATTTATACAATAAGATTACAATAACCTTCTCAAGGTTTGACCAATACAAATACAAAAGAATATCTTATGTAGTTACATCAAAATATCAATATATTTCAGTCCACTAGAAACCCAAACCTCTAACGAACACACAGAGGAAAGCTAGAAATGACCTTATCTTTACAAGCAATCCAAAATTACTCTGATAATGCCCTGCTTCAACATGCCAAAACTCGAGAGAGTTGAAGAAAATGAAAGACATGGTAACCACCCTTGAGAGAGTTGAAGAAAATAAAATATAGACTGTCAGTAAATGGGGAAAACAATGAATCAAACTATGAGGGTGCTACCTTGAATTGGTAGACTTGCAACACATACCCGCTATATCAAACTACGAGAATCATTAAGTATCGTCATCGGTAAAATTAGCTCTCTTGTTTGATATGATCAACCCATCCAATCTTGTAGATCTGATGATCAAAGTAGACCAAGTTATTAATACTTGCTCCTTTAAATGCGTTTGACCACTAAACATAGCTCACACGATGTTCATTTCTTTAATGCCTTTGCATACAATGTACAAAGTTAAGTGTCATTAAGAATCAAACTACGCGGATCATTAAGTGTGGTTGTCAGTATAATTACTTGCAACACAGACCCGTTGGATCATAATACAAGGATAATTAAGTGTCGATGTCTCTATAATAAGTTCTCTTGTCCGAATCGGGCCCCGCCCATCGATAAATTTCTTTTTTTGTCGATTATTATAACAACCAATAGCCATATAACCGATAGCACGGTTCTAGTCACGGTTCTGCATGGTTCCCACGGAAAAAACCATTTGTAATAATGCTAAAGAATCGATGGTAAAGATCTAATCCGAGGTTTGCTAGATTGACGCTTCTTGTTGATATCAGATATCGCCATATCGACATTTTTTTATTGTTGTGTAAGTGTTAAATGTGATAGTCCGGTCATCGATAATTGAAGCCCATGGTTATAACACTTGCTCTTATGGATAAATAGAAGATTGCATGGATAGAAAAAGGGTTTCCGCAAGGTTAACAAATTAGCACCAAAGGTTAGGAACAATTTGAAGCTGCCGCACAAGTCCATATGTGTGGGAACAAATCTATTTTGTTTAGAGATAACATGAAATTCCTTTAAAATTTCCAAATGCATGGGAACAAATCTAATCTCGTACATCTGATGATTAAAGTAGACCGAGTTATCCATGCTTTGCTCCTCTAAATGCGTTCTAGCACTAAACATAGCTCACACGATGTACACAGTCTTATGTCATTTTATTCTCCCTCTCTCATCCTATAGGCTAGGGTTCCAAAGTCCATTAATACTAAACATTGAACGATGTGAAGCTTGCCATAAGACCTCAAAGAGATTAGCCAACCGGATTTTAGAAAAAACAAATTATATATATATATATATTCTGTGTTTAACATTAATTATTGCACATAAATTTTTAGTCATAGGAAAATTAATAGACAGTCAAAGGGAGAATAAAATACTATATCCCTGGCGTGGCAATGATAATAAGAGAACCCCCTTTGCGGGCATGACAACTTGTTTCTTCTCATGTCTTGCCAATTGATATGGAACATCTTCACTAAAGATATCTCGTTCAATTTCGACTCCATCCCCATCTCCTCCTCTTCTTCCTGAAAGCACTTTTCGATCGAACCAATACACTATTGTTGCTTCACCACCCAGTGCATCTCGACATTGCCAATGTCCATAGTCCCCACACACACCACCACAATACACAAAAACAACAATCCCAATACCACTCATACGAGATTCAAATCCGAAATCCCCATCGAAAGAAATGCTTAATTAACTTTGGAATCTCTCGGGCTTCTAGGTTTTCTGAAGATTAATTTTTATTTTTTTAATATGTGAAATACCATTTCAATATGCTATGATGATATGTGAAGTATATATTGTGAAAGCCTGCAAGATAATTGTGGGGTTGTTTGTCTGCATCTCTCCCATTTTTAAGCTTGGGCACATTTAACATCCCCAATTTTAGTCTCCCTAAATTATAATGTAATTGTATAAATGTGGCTTAGGATGATGAGTCGATATGTTTGGGGTGAAGAACCCATATCGATTAATGTGATCGAGGGACGAATTGTGTATTATGCACATCAGAATAATTAATATAAACAATAATTTTTGGCTACAATATGAGAGGGATGATAACAATAGGGGAGCTATTCTTCAACAAGAGAGGGGGCTAAAGGGGTATCCAAATGGAAACCCATGTCATTTGCTTGAGTTAATGTGTCATTACCAAATAATCCTCCCTTTCACTTCATAGACATTCAATCATTGAATTCATGTAAGAGGGTGGGTGTGAGAAGTCACATCCCATAGTTATTGAGAGCATGGAGCCAAAGTACAGTCATCTTTGGGGAGAGTGAGAGTCAAGCAAGCAAGGGAGAATAAGTAAATCCATATGGGAAAAGAGGTAATTTTTTACATGCTGATTTTGGGTAGGAAGAGAAGAGCAGAGTGTTGGGAAGAGCACCAACCATGATGTTCTTGAAAGCAACCGTTATTGGGCCGTGTATATGCTGGAAATGTGGCTTGTGTGCCTTTGGAGTATTTTGCTATTGAGAAAATGGCTCCAAATCCTTTTGAAGGTTGTTTTGAGCACTCCTGCAGAAGCTAGGAGATTCCTAGTCAAATAAGTGCAATGGAGCCCTGGAGGGAAGTAGGAAGGCTTGAGGAACTGTGTGCAGTGAAGGGGGATCCCATTCCTTGGGTTGTGTAGGTTGTGGGGAAGAGAGTAGAGCCTAGGTTTTTGGGTTGTCGATTGTGAAGAGTGGACAACCAAGAGGGTCAAACCTCCTTGTGGACTCATAGCCTCAGCTCAAGGGTGGCTTGTTATTGAGAGAAAATAAACAACAAGCCTATGGTTGGAAAGAACGTCCTTCGTATGCAACTAATTGATTATTTTATGAACATATATGTTTTATGTTATGTTCATAATGTAATTTCCATTGTGTATGTGTTTTATTGAATGATGTGTGTTTGTTGTTTTGCTGGAACAATTGCATTCATGGGTTTATATTATGCTATTAGATTCATGTTAAATTACGGGCCTATTGCCCCTTGGTTATTTTATATGTATGGGGAGTTTTAAATTTTGTTTTAGCAGGTGAGTATGTTACAAATTGGTATCAGATCTTTTGGTTCAAACACTGAACTTGTATGGGCCAAGGACCAACACGAATTTGGAAAAAATTGTTATTACAGATTTTGAATCTATGATAGATTTGGGGAAAATTGTGAAACTAGAATGAAATCCCCAAATTTATAAACAAATTCAAGTCAAAATTACACTCATAGTGGTTGAGGAGATGATCGATGGCATTGATCTGCAAGTTGCAGAGTTAAATTTGGCCTGGAAAGTCGAATTATGTGTTTTAACAATGATTGAGGAGATAGTAAAATCAACGACCCAAATCACATTCAACTTGGTGATCAACGACTCAGATTCACTTTGGATCGATTAAAACTTCCAATTTCATGAAAGATAAATTTCAGAGAAATTATAGAATTCTTAAAATTTATAATTTTCGGGATTTTTGTGAAAAGTTCCATATAAGTGATGGTGTGGACTGATAGGGTCGACAGTGGCATTGCCATGGTGGCAGAAGGAAGGGTCGTGGAAATTTTTTTGATGGATCAACAGTCGAGATCACTTGATTTTTAAGAATCAACAGTCGATATTCGTTTGCGGGTTTGGAGAGGCCCAACGAAGTTTGGAGCAGTTCGATGGACTGATGGTTGAGATCACTCTGATCTCGAAGATCAACTGTCTAGATCCAACACGAAGAAGACTAGCAGGAAAAAGCCTCGCGGAGAAAGGCTTGCGGGAAAGAGCTTCGTGGAGAAAGGCTTGCGGGAAAGAGCTTCGTGGAGAAAGGCTCACTATAGAAGACTTAAGGGAAAACGCTTTGCAGAGGGGAAAGTCTSCAAAGAAGTTCCCRACATGCTTGTGGGTCAYGGGCTTYGAGAAAAKCTCAATACAAGTTAAGKCACTACTCCACGGGGAAAAGTCCGTGAACTTATATTTTATAGGCTTGTGGGTAGCGAAAAAATCTTAATGGCATGTTAACTCAACACTTCGTAGGGAATATTCCACGAATGTGTTTATGATAAGCTTATGGGTCGCGCGCGGCRGGAAAATCTTATTAATGTGTTAGCTTGATACTCTGCAGGGAAAAGTCCGCGAAGGTSTTTTCGATAGGCTTGTGGGTCATCTGATGTGGGAAAATCTTAATAATGTGTTAGCTTGATACTCCAACGGGAAGAGTCTGCAAACATGTTTCTGATAGGTTTGAGGATTGCGGCTTTTCGAAAAACCCTGTAACGTGCTACATGATATCTTGATGAGAAATTTCCACAAAGGAGAACCCGACAAGCTTGCGAAAGGTTTGGCCGATGGCCGATGGAGGAGAACAAGGGATGATCACATGGTCAAATCAAGGGATGACACATGGAATAAGCAGACACATGTCATGCCATGTCATTTGGAATGCCAAGGTCAGGTGCAGGCTGAATTAACATACCGTTAGAACAGTAAATCAATCAAATTCTATGATTATTTATTTATTTCAGTTTTTGAAGGTCATCAATTTGAGGAGGCATTTTGAGGGCCTAAACAACATTTTCAGGTAGTTGAAATCGAGAGAATAGTGTGCACTATTTGTACACAAAATCTCTGCTACTTAAATGAAAGAGTTCGGTAAGAGCTTTCCAATGAGCTATTCTGAGTGTAAAACAAAGTTTGTATGGGGAAGTTACAGTGAAATMAATACATGGTATAATTTAGGTGCTAGTTTACTACCATAGGGMATAACTTCTTACTCAGAAGTTAGTTTGGGGTGCAGGAGTAGTATGTGGAAATACCATGGACCATAAAAGACAACCATGGGTCCATATTTGGAATCTGGGTACCTTAAATTGTACAGGACGGAAGAGAAGACACCTATAGCATARAGGGGTAAAAATGAGAAACAATCTAGAATTTTGTAGACCATAACTATCATCCCRGAGCCCAAATAAAGGTGAAATTTTGAGAGATAACTAAAAAATTAAGMATGGATATACCTATTTGGACTCCTGGTAAAACTTAAAAGGAGTTGGTGCGGAGATGCTTAAACAAGGCTAAAATTTCCAGTCTGGGAAAAGTGTAAAAAGTACAAAGTTGTCATTTCTAGATTGCTTCAAATTTTGACTGGAGCATTAGATCATAAATATGTGAGTTGTTATGAACTCACTCTCATCAATATTATCAATGTCTCATACAAAAGTTTTTCTTGTTCCTAACATGTTTTCTTCTACATTTGATAGAAGTTGGCCTCTTAAAATTACTTGAACTAGTGAAATAAGTGCAAAGATGGGTGGAACTTTTGATTTCAGGAAGTCATAACTTTGAGCTCATAAATTAGTTTGAAGCACGAGTATGGTCACTCGAAAGGTAATCAAGAGGAAAATATGACAGAAGGATTGATTTCTCTAAGTAATCATCCAATTATTTCATAAAGTTGCAAGAGAAGTGGAGATGGATTCCATGAACCATGCAATTGTTTAAAGTGGAAGTTTTCAAAATAATGTTAATTTTGGAAAAACATTTCCAGATGACAGAGGTGCAAATCAAAGGTGAGTTTTGAGTCAAAGAGTATTGAACTCATGATAATGCCTATGAAGAGGTATAAAGGCACATTTGAAGTGCATTAGCCTGACAAATAAAAGGGGGGATGGATTTTAATAGCAAGGTATTATTAACAAGAGAGCAAATGTCATGAGTGGAGACTGTATGGTTTTGTTACAGTTTATATTTCCAAATGTCCACTGGACAAGAAAGCGTGGCTGAGCTTAGAGAATTTAGTTGAGACAATGAAGGTCTTAGGAAGAGCAAATCCAAATTAGTATTCAGTTGCTACAGAGTCTAAATGTCTTGCAAGGGTAAATCAATAGAGTTTCTCACATAAAACATGAACCCAATAGGTGAAGAATGTGACTAATGGGCACATAAAGGTAAGGTAAGACTTCACAGCCATGAAGGTAGAAATATAATGATAGATGAATATTTTTCCACCCAAGAAAAGCAAAGAACTTAGGGATGATAATTGACTCATGGGATGAGTGAGTCATGTTTGAGGGAAGGCATAGGAATGCCTGGAAAATAATTCTTAGCCAAGAATTAGCTTCTTTTGTCTACAAATATACAGAGTAAGAAGGCCACTTATGTTATCAAAGTTTATTTGAAGCAGGGTATAGGTACAAGGAATTCAAGGGAGCATATTGGTCATGAGTGGACAATACATGGCTTCACAGGAAAGTACTCAATGGAGTAAAGAAAAGTGTTCAAAATTGTTTGAGAAAACCAATGGGCAACTAGAGGTAATGGAAAAGGATGTCATGATGTTAATGCTTAGTTGGTTGGAAAATAATATAATGCTAGAATATGGAATGATATGAATTACATCGTTCTAATGTGTTGGATGGTTCTAGCAATGTCAGATTGGAACATGATTTCCCAAGGGGGAGGTAGTGGCCAATAAGGCATATTGGTTGAAAGTGCAGAATGGACAAGTGGAACTTGGCAAGAAAAGGTTCATATCAAGACAGCAGTGGAGAACGGATGAGAAAAACGATAATGCACAAGGGTGCAAGAATCTAGAGGGATTAGAGGACAACCATCTACACCACAAAAATAAACAAATAAAACTGAAATAAATATGCACTAGAGTGCATGATAGAAGTTGTGTATGATGCATACAATAAAGATAGAATGCATGTGCAGTGTGATGAGATTGAATGATTAATGCATATTGATGTGCATTTGTGCATGATAACATGCTTGTAGCATGTTGTAGATTGAGAGTAGCTGGTTGTTATATGTGAAATAATGATGTCATGATATTTGAATATGACTGGTGATGGATTGTTTATCCAGGAAAAATGTTATAGCAGGGCTGAAAATGATGTTGATGATGTTGTATATGAAAGCCATCCATATGAAGATAAAAGAGGATGGTAAAATGTTGATCAAAGGTTGGTGAAGGGAGCATGTGAGCTTCTAGAAAAAAAGTATCAATTGATCATGTAGCATAAAGTGATTTGATAAAAACCACGCAGGTATGCATGTGGTTGCTTATGATGCATAGCTGTTGAAGGGAATTGAGCTAAGAATTCCCTCAGTTAAGATTAAGTATCTGAATTGATATGTAAACGTTGAGGACCTTATGTATACAAATGTTGTTTAATGCTAGTTTATGAGAAATATAATAACATGTGTTCTATGATAGGTTATGAGATCATAACCAAGTCAATTAAGGAGAGATATTCTTGCTATAACAATGGCTTCTAGTAGAGCTAGCCATGTGTGATACCATGATGTGATTAGATATGATAGAGCCATAACGCTATACAAGTGCTCAATTAGTCTTCCTAGTTATAATCGATGTTTGGATTGCAACCTCTTTACCGACACTAAAGAGCACTAAAGGATTATATTATGGGTGTTGTGCATGGGTTGAAGAGGAAGGTATCCAAAAGATTGAACAAGTAACTGGGAAGACTTTGGATGATGTGTTGAGGCGTTGGCTAGACCTTCCAACTCACCATGGTGCAATACATGATATTGATATGTGGTATCCCAAAGTCAATGCAAGGATGCATTATGTAGATGTGGCCATGGGTATTGATGCATCAACTTTTTGATTATGTTTAATTGCATTACGAAAATCTTGGTATGCTAGATAATGTGTGTGCAAGGAATGATAGTTTCATTCCATTTAATATGAATAATAGTTGGAAGTGATTGAATTTTTAGAGTAATATAATTCTGAAATCACTTCATTGCAAATGTTGCAATGAGATGATAATGTGCATGAATACTGACAATTGGTTTGGCTGAATGAAAGTTTAGAAAATTGCAGAAAAAATGGTCTTGGATATGGCAATGGTGCAAGCCCATAAGGAAGATCGATGTGTGTTGCTACAAGAGCCAAACATTTTGAGAATAAATCTCATGCTTGGGAAACTTGACTTTCCTTTATGAAACAAAATTGGAAAATTAATAGATAAATTGCTATGATCATATCTGATGATGATTGTATGTGTGTGATACAGATGAGATGATGGCTACTGAAGCTAGAAATCTTGGGAATAAGGCTACATTTATGACATTGGAACCCTATGATTACCACATATTATGGACTGCTAGTGGAAGATTGGCAACAAATTAGCACTCTCCTTGCGCAAGAACACCTTGGCAAATGATGGATTGCTCGATGAACTTTTTACCAACGAAGGGGATGCTTGAGCCTGGAGGGTGAGGATGGAAAGGATTTGGCAACTTGATAAATGGAAATGAAATGGTGGCTAGAATTATGAGGGTGTGTTTGAAAAGAACAATGAGCTGCATTCTTGCATGTGACAGCTTTGTGAAGCACATAACAACCATACAAATAAGCATTGAATTATGATTGAAAACTTAATTTTGAACAAATGTTTACATTGTGGAATTGGGAACTCCTGTAAATGATAAAATTGCTATTTGAAAATAAATATAACATGTATGTTTCTTGGTGGCTGTTATAGGGACAACTAAAAAAAGATTAAAAAAAATGAAGAACACCAAGAGGTGGTGTATTCCAAAGGAAAAAGGAATGAAATACCAGCTACAACTAAAAGGAATCATAGCTTTGGAGGAGAAGATACGAGAAGATAAAAGTCCAATATACTTGTTCCAACTTGAAAGAAGTAAAGTTGTTGCAGTTGGGATTGATGGAGCCACATCTTCGAGACTTTTTGGTCGGTCTATGCTAAAACCCTGGAGGGAAGTGGTACATCTTGAGGGATTGCAAAGTAGAGAAGGGGGTACACTTCCTTGGGTTATGTAGACTGAGGGGAACGAGAGATTTCCAATTGGAATTGCTTTGAAAATTATAAATTGCAAAATAATTAGGTATGGTTTTGGGCTAGAGTGCATATGTATCTATGGTCTTTGGGTCATAGTGCTTATGTATTTATGCTTGAGTTGGAACGCTTGTGTGATATTAGGCCAAAGACCCTAGCATTGTCAAATGTATGTATACCTGTATGGTGTTGTGCACTGAGGACAATGCAAAAATAAGGGGGAGGGGATGTAACATCCCTAGTTTTAGTCCCCACAAATTATAATGTAATTGTATAAATGTGGCTTATGTTAGTGAGCCAATGTGTTTGGGGTGAAGAACCCATATTGATTAATGTGGTTGAGGGTCGAATTGTGTATTATGTACATCAAAATAATTAATAAAAATAATAATCATTGACTGCGATACAAGAGGGACAATAACAATGGGGCGGCTATGATTCTATGAGAGAGGGGCTTAAAGCGGGATCCAAAGGGAAACCCATGTCATTTGCTTGAGTTAATGTGCCATTACCAAATAATCCTCCATTTGACTTCTTAGACACTCAATCATTGAGTTCATGTAAGAGGGTGGGTGTGAGAAGTCATGTTCCTTAGTTATTGAGAGCATGGGGCTAAAGTACAATCATCTTTGGGGAGAGTGAGAGTCAAGCAAGCAAGGGAGAAGAAGGAAATTCGTATGGAAAAAGTTGTAAGTTTTTACATGCTGATTTTGGGTAGCAAGAGAGGAGCAACGTGTTTGGAATAGTGCTAGCCATGTTGTGCTTGAAGGCAACCATTATTAGGCTGTGTATATGCTAGAAATGTGGCTTGTGTGCCTGTAACATGGGTTGTGTACCCAAGGAGTATTTTCTATTGAGGAAATGGCTCCAAATCCTTGTTAAGGATGTTGTGAGCACTCTTGCAGAAGTTGGGAGATTCCTGGTCAACCAGGTGCATCGGATCCCTAGAGGTAAGTGGGAAGGCCCGAGGGACTGTGTGTGGTGAAGGGGGATCCCATTCCTTGGGTTGTGTAGGTTGTGAGGAAGAGAGTAGAGCTTAGGTTTTTGTGCTGATGATTATGGAGAGTGGAAAACCAAGAGGGTTAGACCTCCAAGTGGACTCATAGCCTTAGCTCGAGGGTGACTTGTTGTTGAGAGAAAATGAACAACAAGGCTATGGTTGGGAGGAACATCCTTTGTATGGAGCTAGTTGGTTATTTTATAAGCATACGATTTTTATGTTATGTTTATGATGTTATTTCTGTTGTGTATGTGTTTTATTGAATGTTGTGTGTTTGTTGTTTTCATAGAACAATTGCATTCACCTTTTTATATTATGTTGTTTGTTGCATGTTAAATTATGGGCCTACTGCCTCTTAGTTATTTTATATGGATGGGGCATTTTAAAATTCGTTTTGGTAATATTTTTGGTTAAGATTGACTAAAAACATTATAGAATTGCTCTTATTATGGATATGTGATCCACATTGAAGTGGGAGTAGGGTTTTCAAGGCATGTCTATAAGGTTTATGCAGGTTGTATTTTTAATGGCACCGAGGGTGATATGAGGTAAGGAGGTTTGAAAGTATGGTGATCTTGGAGGAAGAGGTGCTAGATTACATGGAGTATTTGTCGAAGGGCCAACAATTTGGTCCAACTCGACATTCTACACACCTGAACACACGTTGGATCCACAAAAGACTTCCCATTTAAGGTCAATACCATTGGAAGAAGATACATTTTCCATCATAGGAGAAATGGCACATGCTATATCAAATCATCATACAAGGGAAGGTGAGCCAACAAAGAAGGTGGTAATGAGACTATGTGGTATGTCTCTTGAATTCCTTAAACGTCATAACGATATTTCTATAAAGAAGTTTGATGGGTCAATTCTAGAAGATCCATGGGCATTAAACCACATGACCTGTGAGTACAAGGAATTAGGTCGATTGAATGCTACCTATGTGGTTGCTTTGACTCCAAATAGGACTAGCATAGATCTCGAAATTCCTTGTTAAGGTTTAGAACAAAGGAATGACATGTATTTAGATTATGGTTTTATTGGTGATATGTTGGAATACCAACATATGAGTGGCTTTCCAACCCCAACTCCAGAGAATTTAGGGTTGCAAAACTTGGAGAGTGGGAGGATACATAAACTCGTCATTGTGTTAAAAAAATGTAGGCTCCAGTCAACATCTTTATTGGAGAAAAGACAAAACTTAATGAGATATTAGAGATGGTAGACCTAGCCCTTGTAGGTCATTTTCCAAGTAGGAAAATGAGCCTCGAAACCCCAAATATATTGATGAAATCAATCTTTGAGAGCATATTTGGTTATATCCCCCAATATTTAATTATGGTGAGGGGATGGATGGTCTGGATCTTTCAGAATGTGAGCAGGGTTGAAAATATTCTACACAAAATATGCAAGTGAGGAGCACAATCATTGTTTCTCCAAAAGTGGCATATAGATTTTAAAGCTAGGTCAATGCCTAAGGATATCATCTCAATCTAGGTGAGGCTTCTGAGGATCCCTTTGGTCACGTGGTCAAAACAAGTATTTTATGAGGCTTATTTGTCATTTAGAGACTAAGATTATATGGGTATAACCCGTTTTCTGGTTGACCTGGATATTAGTAAGGGGCTAGCAAAGACTATGGAAATTCAAATAGGTTTGGATTATTTTCACTTGAATTTAGACTATGAAGCTATCCCCTTTAGGTGTGGTTGATGCCTTAGTTATGAACATCTAGTAGTTGAATGACACAGACCCCCTACTCTCCCTCGGGGCTTCTCGACCTCTCGGTCAAGGATCGTTCAAAAATAATGAGTCGGATCGACTCCTCGAGACCTTACTGGTCTCAATCTCAATCAACCACAGACCCTGTTATCACCCTCAGGGTTTCTATGGTCACGATCTTACCATTAACGATTTTCCCGTCGATCGACGATTCATAGAAATTGTGGGCTTCCAACGTGCTCACTCTTTATTGGAGAGCTCTATCCCTGTAATTTTAAAAGTGCTCACCCAATCTCCTTTAAATCGTGGTCATTGATCCCCTATAAACAGTGGGCTGCAAACTAGCACATTTGCTAATTATTCCTCTTGTCCCCACAATTATTCCCCACCGTCGATTTTCTGTTCTCAGATCGATGGTTATCCACAGTCCTCATTTCTCAGCACCGTGTTCCAAATATCACACTAATAGGCGCTAGCTCCTTCCTTGCATGTGACCTCGGGCTATGCCCAGGTGCCAACTCAAAGGGCGCTTCAGAGCTTTGGGCTCTGGGCGTTTTTACTTCACGTTGCGATCAATTCCTCTGAACCCCAAATTGGAAAAGTTTCAAACTAAAGTGAGAGGGATCAATGGTCCCTGATCCTCGCATAAATCAACGACCCACAACAACTTCGGGCTCTAGCGCTTCGGTGATTTCTGAAACACTAGTCCACAAAACCTTCAGAGTTCCTAATCTTCGAAGTGTAAATCTGCACTCCACGTGTCCTCTACCTTCGACGACTCAGATCTACTTCGGCTTCAGTTGATTCACCACTTGTGAATTCACCGAAGAATAAAACTTTCGAAGTGGCCAATCTGGCGACACACGTCGTCCTTTATCCAATGGTCATGATCGGCTTCGACGCTACAGAATTTGGGAGTTTCCAATTCACGCAATCCCACTTTCTCCGAAGTAGTTATCCTCCGAAATGAAGGGTCTCCTGGCACCTTTCCTCTACTGATGGACAACTCTGATGAACTTCGATGCTCCGGCCTTCGGGAGTTCTAGCGCCAACAAACTCTTCTTTCTCCTATAGTGACTTCTCCCCGAAGTGCCAGATCTTTCTCCATGCATCCCTTTCTAATGGAAAGTTCAGATTTACTTCATGACTTCGAGTTTCGAGAGTTCTGGGCACTCCACTCTCGCTTTTCCCCGAAGTTCTCTATCACCGAATTGACAGAGATGAGACCACGTGTATACACAATTGATGGCAAGGATTTATCTTCTTACCTTTGGAGCTTCGGACGATTTCCAGTCAACGCTCCACTTCCTCCTTGCTCTTTCCTCCGAAGTCCTCGATCTGTTGACACGCTTCCTTTGCAACGAATGGCTCAGATCTCCTCCAGCTCCCTACTCTTCAGGAGTTCTTCCACCTTCTGCAACCTCTTTCTTTCAAAGTGCTTCCCTCCGGACTCCATGATCTAATGCCACGTGTCCCCTGGCAATCTGCGACCAAGATCTATTTTGGCTCCCGACTCTTCGGCGATTTCGATCTTTCCTTGTTTGCGAACCCTCGGAGTGCTTCTACTTCAGAGTTTCAGATCTTTTGCCACTTGTCCCTCTGGATGATGGACGATCCCTAACCTCTTCGGGACTTCGACAACTCTACTCTCCTATGCACTAAAAGGGACTAGCGTTCGTGCACTTTACCTGGATCCAACACTTTTTGATCCTTCGCGCTCAGATCCGACGAATGGGATCTGTTCCTCTCCTCTGTGCACCCCTCCTATTTGGACGTTGGATTCAATGACACAGATCTCTTTCTCTGCGACTGATCTAACAAAAACTATTTCTCCTCCCTACTGATCTTCTTTGTTCTCCCGAACTAGGAAAATTGGAAACATTCAAAGCCTGCGGCCTTTGATTCTTCTACGAGCCTAACTACTTGGGTCTCGAATTCGCTCCTCCTCCTGAGCTTTGGGACTTGAAGCAAATCTGTTGGCGAACACCTTGCGCTATCCCTTCTGAGCTTTGGCTAATGTAACTTGACTTCGGCTCTAGCGCACGCTTGCTCTTTCATTGTGCAAACTTGCACTACTCATTCTAAGCTTTCAACTTGCTCGGTCTCCTAAGGGTCTCGACCCTTTGCTCCCCTCTAAAGCAATATATGTGCCCTCTTTGCAACCCAACACTCTTCCTCCTGAGTTGGTAAGGTGAAACTACTTTACCTATGGCGCACTCCTTGTGCTTGAATGGCCTTCAGATGGCTGTCCTTCAAGACTTCATCTAAGTATTGGCCTAGTGTACTCTTTGTATAGGTTTTCCTCTAGAGTGTTCAACAACTCTATTTCACCTTGAGCTTCAACTGCTCGTACCTCAAAGGTCTCTGCCCCTTCTGTTCCTCGAAGGGATATATGTGCCCTCTTGGCACACTTCTGCTCAAGCACTCCTTAGTGAGCTTACTGTTGAGCTCCAAATCTACCCAAGTAAATTAGAGTGCATTTATTATCAATCCGGTGTTTGTAAGACTTAGAGGCATGTCCAAAGTATATGGATTTTAGAGATAGTTTTTATCTTTTATGGAGATAAACCAAAGATCTGTTCTAAGGTTGAATGTGAAAGAGATGCTAAGCTCCTATTCAGAAGTCATCTTCATAGATCTCATGACAGTAATCAACACTTGTTTTTCTAAATGGTAAAAA
>ML783765.1:391071-430429 GCA_009831015.1 Picea engelmannii
ATGGATATACCTATTTGGACTCCTGGTAAAACTTAAAAGGAGTTGGTGCGGAGATGCTTAAACAAGGCTAAAATTTCCAGTCTGGGAAAAGTGTAAAAAGTACAAAGTTGTCATTTCTAGATTGCTTCAAATTTTGACTGGAGCATTAGATCATAAATATGTGAGTTGTTATGAACTCACTCTCATCAATATTATCAATGTCTCATACAAAAGTTTTTCTTGTTCCTAACATGTTTTCTTCTACATTTGATAGAAGTTGGCCTCTTAAAATTACTTGAACTAGTGAAATAAGTGCAAAGATGGGTGGAACTTTTGATTTCAGGAAGTCATAACTTTGAGCTCATAAATTAGTTTGAAGCACGAGTATGGTCACTCGAAAGGTAATCAAGAGGAAAATATGACAGAAGGATTGATTTCTCTAAGTAATCATCCAATTATTTCATAAAGTTGCAAGAGAAGTGGAGATGGATTCCATGAACCATGCAATTGTTTAAAGTGGAAGTTTTCAAAATAATGTTAATTTTGGAAAAACATTTCCAGATGACAGAGGTGCAAATCAAAGGTGAGTTTTGAGTCAAAGAGTATTGAACTCATGATAATGCCTATGAAGAGGTATAAAGGCACATTTGAAGTGCATTAGCCTGACAAATAAAAGGGGGGATGGATTTTAATAGCAAGGTATTATTAACAAGAGAGCAAATGTCATGAGTGGAGACTGTATGGTTTTGTTACAGTTTATATTTCCAAATGTCCACTGGACAAGAAAGCGTGGCTGAGCTTAGAGAATTTAGTTGAGACAATGAAGGTCTTAGGAAGAGCAAATCCAAATTAGTATTCAGTTGCTACAGAGTCTAAATGTCTTGCAAGGGTAAATCAATAGAGTTTCTCACATAAAACATGAACCCAATAGGTGAAGAATGTGACTAATGGGCACATAAAGGTAAGGTAAGACTTCACAGCCATGAAGGTAGAAATATAATGATAGATGAATATTTTTCCACCCAAGAAAAGCAAAGAACTTAGGGATGATAATTGACTCATGGGATGAGTGAGTCATGTTTGAGGGAAGGCATAGGAATGCCTGGAAAATAATTCTTAGCCAAGAATTAGCTTCTTTTGTCTACAAATATACAGAGTAAGAAGGCCACTTATGTTATCAAAGTTTATTTGAAGCAGGGTATAGGTACAAGGAATTCAAGGGAGCATATTGGTCATGAGTGGACAATACATGGCTTCACAGGAAAGTACTCAATGGAGTAAAGAAAAGTGTTCAAAATTGTTTGAGAAAACCAATGGGCAACTAGAGGTAATGGAAAAGGATGTCATGATGTTAATGCTTAGTTGGTTGGAAAATAATATAATGCTAGAATATGGAATGATATGAATTACATCGTTCTAATGTGTTGGATGGTTCTAGCAATGTCAGATTGGAACATGATTTCCCAAGGGGGAGGTAGTGGCCAATAAGGCATATTGGTTGAAAGTGCAGAATGGACAAGTGGAACTTGGCAAGAAAAGGTTCATATCAAGACAGCAGTGGAGAACGGATGAGAAAAACGATAATGCACAAGGGTGCAAGAATCTAGAGGGATTAGAGGACAACCATCTACACCACAAAAATAAACAAATAAAACTGAAATAAATATGCACTAGAGTGCATGATAGAAGTTGTGTATGATGCATACAATAAAGATAGAATGCATGTGCAGTGTGATGAGATTGAATGATTAATGCATATTGATGTGCATTTGTGCATGATAACATGCTTGTAGCATGTTGTAGATTGAGAGTAGCTGGTTGTTATATGTGAAATAATGATGTCATGATATTTGAATATGACTGGTGATGGATTGTTTATCCAGGAAAAATGTTATAGCAGGGCTGAAAATGATGTTGATGATGTTGTATATGAAAGCCATCCATATGAAGATAAAAGAGGATGGTAAAATGTTGATCAAAGGTTGGTGAAGGGAGCATGTGAGCTTCTAGAAAAAAAGTATCAATTGATCATGTAGCATAAAGTGATTTGATAAAAACCACGCAGGTATGCATGTGGTTGCTTATGATGCATAGCTGTTGAAGGGAATTGAGCTAAGAATTCCCTCAGTTAAGATTAAGTATCTGAATTGATATGTAAACGTTGAGGACCTTATGTATACAAATGTTGTTTAATGCTAGTTTATGAGAAATATAATAACATGTGTTCTATGATAGGTTATGAGATCATAACCAAGTCAATTAAGGAGAGATATTCTTGCTATAACAATGGCTTCTAGTAGAGCTAGCCATGTGTGATACCATGATGTGATTAGATATGATAGAGCCATAACGCTATACAAGTGCTCAATTAGTCTTCCTAGTTATAATCGATGTTTGGATTGCAACCTCTTTACCGACACTAAAGAGCACTAAAGGATTATATTATGGGTGTTGTGCATGGGTTGAAGAGGAAGGTATCCAAAAGATTGAACAAGTAACTGGGAAGACTTTGGATGATGTGTTGAGGCGTTGGCTAGACCTTCCAACTCACCATGGTGCAATACATGATATTGATATGTGGTATCCCAAAGTCAATGCAAGGATGCATTATGTAGATGTGGCCATGGGTATTGATGCATCAACTTTTTGATTATGTTTAATTGCATTACGAAAATCTTGGTATGCTAGATAATGTGTGTGCAAGGAATGATAGTTTCATTCCATTTAATATGAATAATAGTTGGAAGTGATTGAATTTTTAGAGTAATATAATTCTGAAATCACTTCATTGCAAATGTTGCAATGAGATGATAATGTGCATGAATACTGACAATTGGTTTGGCTGAATGAAAGTTTAGAAAATTGCAGAAAAAATGGTCTTGGATATGGCAATGGTGCAAGCCCATAAGGAAGATCGATGTGTGTTGCTACAAGAGCCAAACATTTTGAGAATAAATCTCATGCTTGGGAAACTTGACTTTCCTTTATGAAACAAAATTGGAAAATTAATAGATAAATTGCTATGATCATATCTGATGATGATTGTATGTGTGTGATACAGATGAGATGATGGCTACTGAAGCTAGAAATCTTGGGAATAAGGCTACATTTATGACATTGGAACCCTATGATTACCACATATTATGGACTGCTAGTGGAAGATTGGCAACAAATTAGCACTCTCCTTGCGCAAGAACACCTTGGCAAATGATGGATTGCTCGATGAACTTTTTACCAACGAAGGGGATGCTTGAGCCTGGAGGGTGAGGATGGAAAGGATTTGGCAACTTGATAAATGGAAATGAAATGGTGGCTAGAATTATGAGGGTGTGTTTGAAAAGAACAATGAGCTGCATTCTTGCATGTGACAGCTTTGTGAAGCACATAACAACCATACAAATAAGCATTGAATTATGATTGAAAACTTAATTTTGAACAAATGTTTACATTGTGGAATTGGGAACTCCTGTAAATGATAAAATTGCTATTTGAAAATAAATATAACATGTATGTTTCTTGGTGGCTGTTATAGGGACAACTAAAAAAAGATTAAAAAAAATGAAGAACACCAAGAGGTGGTGTATTCCAAAGGAAAAAGGAATGAAATACCAGCTACAACTAAAAGGAATCATAGCTTTGGAGGAGAAGATACGAGAAGATAAAAGTCCAATATACTTGTTCCAACTTGAAAGAAGTAAAGTTGTTGCAGTTGGGATTGATGGAGCCACATCTTCGAGACTTTTTGGTCGGTCTATGCTAAAACCCTGGAGGGAAGTGGTACATCTTGAGGGATTGCAAAGTAGAGAAGGGGGTACACTTCCTTGGGTTATGTAGACTGAGGGGAACGAGAGATTTCCAATTGGAATTGCTTTGAAAATTATAAATTGCAAAATAATTAGGTATGGTTTTGGGCTAGAGTGCATATGTATCTATGGTCTTTGGGTCATAGTGCTTATGTATTTATGCTTGAGTTGGAACGCTTGTGTGATATTAGGCCAAAGACCCTAGCATTGTCAAATGTATGTATACCTGTATGGTGTTGTGCACTGAGGACAATGCAAAAATAAGGGGGAGGGGATGTAACATCCCTAGTTTTAGTCCCCACAAATTATAATGTAATTGTATAAATGTGGCTTATGTTAGTGAGCCAATGTGTTTGGGGTGAAGAACCCATATTGATTAATGTGGTTGAGGGTCGAATTGTGTATTATGTACATCAAAATAATTAATAAAAATAATAATCATTGACTGCGATACAAGAGGGACAATAACAATGGGGCGGCTATGATTCTATGAGAGAGGGGCTTAAAGCGGGATCCAAAGGGAAACCCATGTCATTTGCTTGAGTTAATGTGCCATTACCAAATAATCCTCCATTTGACTTCTTAGACACTCAATCATTGAGTTCATGTAAGAGGGTGGGTGTGAGAAGTCATGTTCCTTAGTTATTGAGAGCATGGGGCTAAAGTACAATCATCTTTGGGGAGAGTGAGAGTCAAGCAAGCAAGGGAGAAGAAGGAAATTCGTATGGAAAAAGTTGTAAGTTTTTACATGCTGATTTTGGGTAGCAAGAGAGGAGCAACGTGTTTGGAATAGTGCTAGCCATGTTGTGCTTGAAGGCAACCATTATTAGGCTGTGTATATGCTAGAAATGTGGCTTGTGTGCCTGTAACATGGGTTGTGTACCCAAGGAGTATTTTCTATTGAGGAAATGGCTCCAAATCCTTGTTAAGGATGTTGTGAGCACTCTTGCAGAAGTTGGGAGATTCCTGGTCAACCAGGTGCATCGGATCCCTAGAGGTAAGTGGGAAGGCCCGAGGGACTGTGTGTGGTGAAGGGGGATCCCATTCCTTGGGTTGTGTAGGTTGTGAGGAAGAGAGTAGAGCTTAGGTTTTTGTGCTGATGATTATGGAGAGTGGAAAACCAAGAGGGTTAGACCTCCAAGTGGACTCATAGCCTTAGCTCGAGGGTGACTTGTTGTTGAGAGAAAATGAACAACAAGGCTATGGTTGGGAGGAACATCCTTTGTATGGAGCTAGTTGGTTATTTTATAAGCATACGATTTTTATGTTATGTTTATGATGTTATTTCTGTTGTGTATGTGTTTTATTGAATGTTGTGTGTTTGTTGTTTTCATAGAACAATTGCATTCACCTTTTTATATTATGTTGTTTGTTGCATGTTAAATTATGGGCCTACTGCCTCTTAGTTATTTTATATGGATGGGGCATTTTAAAATTCGTTTTGGTAATATTTTTGGTTAAGATTGACTAAAAACATTATAGAATTGCTCTTATTATGGATATGTGATCCACATTGAAGTGGGAGTAGGGTTTTCAAGGCATGTCTATAAGGTTTATGCAGGTTGTATTTTTAATGGCACCGAGGGTGATATGAGGTAAGGAGGTTTGAAAGTATGGTGATCTTGGAGGAAGAGGTGCTAGATTACATGGAGTATTTGTCGAAGGGCCAACAATTTGGTCCAACTCGACATTCTACACACCTGAACACACGTTGGATCCACAAAAGACTTCCCATTTAAGGTCAATACCATTGGAAGAAGATACATTTTCCATCATAGGAGAAATGGCACATGCTATATCAAATCATCATACAAGGGAAGGTGAGCCAACAAAGAAGGTGGTAATGAGACTATGTGGTATGTCTCTTGAATTCCTTAAACGTCATAACGATATTTCTATAAAGAAGTTTGATGGGTCAATTCTAGAAGATCCATGGGCATTAAACCACATGACCTGTGAGTACAAGGAATTAGGTCGATTGAATGCTACCTATGTGGTTGCTTTGACTCCAAATAGGACTAGCATAGATCTCGAAATTCCTTGTTAAGGTTTAGAACAAAGGAATGACATGTATTTAGATTATGGTTTTATTGGTGATATGTTGGAATACCAACATATGAGTGGCTTTCCAACCCCAACTCCAGAGAATTTAGGGTTGCAAAACTTGGAGAGTGGGAGGATACATAAACTCGTCATTGTGTTAAAAAAATGTAGGCTCCAGTCAACATCTTTATTGGAGAAAAGACAAAACTTAATGAGATATTAGAGATGGTAGACCTAGCCCTTGTAGGTCATTTTCCAAGTAGGAAAATGAGCCTCGAAACCCCAAATATATTGATGAAATCAATCTTTGAGAGCATATTTGGTTATATCCCCCAATATTTAATTATGGTGAGGGGATGGATGGTCTGGATCTTTCAGAATGTGAGCAGGGTTGAAAATATTCTACACAAAATATGCAAGTGAGGAGCACAATCATTGTTTCTCCAAAAGTGGCATATAGATTTTAAAGCTAGGTCAATGCCTAAGGATATCATCTCAATCTAGGTGAGGCTTCTGAGGATCCCTTTGGTCACGTGGTCAAAACAAGTATTTTATGAGGCTTATTTGTCATTTAGAGACTAAGATTATATGGGTATAACCCGTTTTCTGGTTGACCTGGATATTAGTAAGGGGCTAGCAAAGACTATGGAAATTCAAATAGGTTTGGATTATTTTCACTTGAATTTAGACTATGAAGCTATCCCCTTTAGGTGTGGTTGATGCCTTAGTTATGAACATCTAGTAGTTGAATGACACAGACCCCCTACTCTCCCTCGGGGCTTCTCGACCTCTCGGTCAAGGATCGTTCAAAAATAATGAGTCGGATCGACTCCTCGAGACCTTACTGGTCTCAATCTCAATCAACCACAGACCCTGTTATCACCCTCAGGGTTTCTATGGTCACGATCTTACCATTAACGATTTTCCCGTCGATCGACGATTCATAGAAATTGTGGGCTTCCAACGTGCTCACTCTTTATTGGAGAGCTCTATCCCTGTAATTTTAAAAGTGCTCACCCAATCTCCTTTAAATCGTGGTCATTGATCCCCTATAAACAGTGGGCTGCAAACTAGCACATTTGCTAATTATTCCTCTTGTCCCCACAATTATTCCCCACCGTCGATTTTCTGTTCTCAGATCGATGGTTATCCACAGTCCTCATTTCTCAGCACCGTGTTCCAAATATCACACTAATAGGCGCTAGCTCCTTCCTTGCATGTGACCTCGGGCTATGCCCAGGTGCCAACTCAAAGGGCGCTTCAGAGCTTTGGGCTCTGGGCGTTTTTACTTCACGTTGCGATCAATTCCTCTGAACCCCAAATTGGAAAAGTTTCAAACTAAAGTGAGAGGGATCAATGGTCCCTGATCCTCGCATAAATCAACGACCCACAACAACTTCGGGCTCTAGCGCTTCGGTGATTTCTGAAACACTAGTCCACAAAACCTTCAGAGTTCCTAATCTTCGAAGTGTAAATCTGCACTCCACGTGTCCTCTACCTTCGACGACTCAGATCTACTTCGGCTTCAGTTGATTCACCACTTGTGAATTCACCGAAGAATAAAACTTTCGAAGTGGCCAATCTGGCGACACACGTCGTCCTTTATCCAATGGTCATGATCGGCTTCGACGCTACAGAATTTGGGAGTTTCCAATTCACGCAATCCCACTTTCTCCGAAGTAGTTATCCTCCGAAATGAAGGGTCTCCTGGCACCTTTCCTCTACTGATGGACAACTCTGATGAACTTCGATGCTCCGGCCTTCGGGAGTTCTAGCGCCAACAAACTCTTCTTTCTCCTATAGTGACTTCTCCCCGAAGTGCCAGATCTTTCTCCATGCATCCCTTTCTAATGGAAAGTTCAGATTTACTTCATGACTTCGAGTTTCGAGAGTTCTGGGCACTCCACTCTCGCTTTTCCCCGAAGTTCTCTATCACCGAATTGACAGAGATGAGACCACGTGTATACACAATTGATGGCAAGGATTTATCTTCTTACCTTTGGAGCTTCGGACGATTTCCAGTCAACGCTCCACTTCCTCCTTGCTCTTTCCTCCGAAGTCCTCGATCTGTTGACACGCTTCCTTTGCAACGAATGGCTCAGATCTCCTCCAGCTCCCTACTCTTCAGGAGTTCTTCCACCTTCTGCAACCTCTTTCTTTCAAAGTGCTTCCCTCCGGACTCCATGATCTAATGCCACGTGTCCACTGGCAATCTGCGACCAGGATCTATTTTGGCTCCCGACTCTTCGGCGATTTCGATCTTTCCTTGTTTGCGAACCCTCGGAGTGCTTCTACTTCATAGTTTCAGATATTTTGCCACCTGTCCCTCTGGATGATGGACGGTCCCTAACCTCTTCGGGACTTCGACAACTCTACTCTCCTATGCACTAAAAGGGACTAGCGTTCGTGCACTTTACCTGGATCCAACACTTTTTGATCCTTCGCGCTCAGATCCGACGAATGGGATCTATTCCTCTCCTCTGTGCACCCCTCCTATTTGGACGTTGGATTCAATGACACAGATCTCTTTCTCTGCGACTGATCTAACAACACCTATTTCTCCTCCCTACTGAGCTTCTTTGTTCTCCCGAACTAGGAAAATTGGAAACATTCAAAGCCTGCGGCCTTTGATTCTTCTACGAGCCTAACTACTTGGGTCTCGAATTCGCTCCTCCTTCTGAGCTTTGGGACTTGAAGCAAATCCATTGGCGAACACCTTGCGCTATCCCTTCTGAGCTTTGGCTAATGTAACTTGACTTCGGCTCTAGCGCACGCTTGCTCTTTCATTGTGCAAACTTGCACTACTCATTCTGAGCTTTCAACTTTCTCGGTCTCCTAAGGGTCTCGATCCTTTGCTCCCCTCTAAAGCAATATATGTGCCCTCCTTGCAACCCAACACTCTTCCTCCTGAGTTGGTAAGGTGAAACTACTTTACCTCTGGCGCACTCCTTGTGCTTGACTAGCCTTCAGATGGCTGTCCTTCAAGACTTCATCTAAGTATTGGCCTAGTGTACTCTTTGTATAGGTTTTCCTCTAGAGTGTTCAACAACTCTATTTCACCTTGAGCTTCAACTGCTCGAACCTCAAAGGTCTCTGCCCCTTCTGTTCCTCGAAGGGATATATGTGCCCTCTTGGCACACTTCTGCTCAAGCACTCCTTAGTGAGCTTACATAGTGTTCAATAACTCTGTGAGTGTCTTCTCCTTGACACTCCTCTTCTCAAAACTCAAAATAGAGTTCACATGTGCACACTAGCACCTGCTCAATGCCCTCTTGGCAGAGCTCAATACAATCTTCAACAATTCTATCTCTCTCTGTGCCTCCTCTGCACAGTCTTTCCTCCAAGGTGTTCAATGACCCTGAGGCTTTTCTTGATATTGTGAATGTTCCGGTGTACCCTCCTGGCACGTTCTTCTCTGACTCAAAGGAGTTCATATGCACACTCCTTGCGTTGGCTACAAAGTTTCAATACCCTGTTGTGCACTCCTTGCACATCCTAAAGAACCCAAAACAACTCAACAACTCTAGAACATATAATGGAATCTTATCTTATCCCTTCATATGGAAACCTATCATACATTCATAAACACACACAAATAAAATTCATGAAACACATGGAAACACACACATAATCATATGCAGGAAAAACTGCTCTTTGTATTAATATGAATGTCTGTTTACAATGGGTGTGAGCTGAGACTGCAACTGAGTCTTGACTCTCTCCTCTCCTTACTCTCGTTACCCTGAACTTCATAATGAAATCTGATACAAATATCCCCTTACAAAAGAGGGGCTCCTCGAGCCTTTCCCTCCAAGTTACCTAACCTCATCCATTACATTGAAGTTTCTTTAATGGCCATCTAGTCTGAATTGAATCTAGAGCCATCAACCTGTCAACCATTAAAGGCGACCTTATCTCCTGTTTGTACAAAGGCAATGGCTTAGTTTTCACTCAACCTTACAACATTAATCCATATAGGATCATATTTCAAATTTAAAAATGGAAGGGTTGGTGTCTCTACCTCTCTTTAATGCGCACTGATGTGCTGGAAATTGGCTTGTTGCTGAGGTGGAGCGATGCTCCTGCATCATACTCCACTGCTAGGAAAATCCTGAGTTCCTGCTCATGAGCTCCTTTGTCCCACTGTTGAAATCCTCCTGGACCCCAAACTTTCCCTTGGAGCTATCCTCCTGATCCTCTGCTTTAATGCTGTTGTTGTTGCTTCTTCTTCCCAACTGCTATGGCAGGCTCCCTTATGCTCAAATTCTCCTTGATGACTGCTTCTGCTACTGACCTCACCATCAACTTTCTTATCTCCTCAATCACCTCTTCCAACTGCTCAACTGATTGGCTTCTTCTTCCATGTAGACTACTCTGCTGCATCTCCTCCTTATGCTGATAAAAGGGCATATGATATCGATCCCCCATGTTGTCTTCTTCTTCTGTGGAATTGGCTTGCCACCCTACTGCAGACTCCAGTTCTGCAGTCTCATCACTGAGTTTTTGCTTAGCTTCTTTCTCTGACATATTGATTTCAGTCACCTCTTCTACTGACATATCTCCAGCTTCCTCTAGCTACTCCTTGGGATGGTATGCTCCTCCATCTGTTTCCAACTTAACCTGTTGGATGTGCTGACTTTGCACCATCACCCTGCTCTCCAGGGCTTCCAACTCTTCATATAGAACAACAAAATTCACGCTATCTTCTTCCTCTTCTGTTGTAGACTCCAATGCTGCAGTCATCTCCTGTTCAGCTTCCTGGTTGAAAATTTTGAGCAATTTTGCTGAATTCTCTTCTCCTTCTGCTGGGGAAAACATCAATGTTTTCTCCTTCTCCTCGTCCTCTTTGACAGTCTCTGTTGGTTTTCCTTATGTTGCTGCACCTGCAACACTTATGCTAGTCTCTTCTTGGGTGCTTGGCAGGAATATTTTGATTCCCCTAATAATCAGAATGCACCTCTGATCCTCCTCTGCTAGCACTCCTTGTTGATCCAAACTCACCCCTGAGCTCATGAGACTCTCAGATAGTTTCATCTCACTTCCCTTTCCCACCTAGAAACTTGGGATTTCTTCTCTACCCACCTAACAACTCATGAGATCTAATGATCCCTCTTCATTTCCCACCTAGAAATATGAAATTCCATTGCTGCCCTCTTGACAGTCTATGAGATCCTCAATTGATCTCATCTCATTGCCTACCTGTTAATTTGAAATTTCATCACTGCCATCCTGGCAGTTCATGAGATCCTCTGATATCTTCTCCTCCTCATCACTGAGGTCTCTTCCAACTTTTGGTTCACAAATGTAAACCACTTTCTCCTCTGTGTCATTGAGGTTTTCAACTTCCCTCAGCCACCTCCTCAACTATTGTTGCTGCCTTCTGGACAACAACTTTTGAATAGGCGACCTTGCTTTTCTCTTCAAGGGCCACTCATATGTCCAGTGTGCCTTTTCCTCCTGCTGCATCTTCAATGCTAGCCTCTCCATTTTTGCTCTAATTTCCTCGAGCTCTTTGTCCATTTCTGTTTGCTTTTCTGCTGGCAGTCTTCTCTCTGACCATGTTCATGGCCTTCAGTAGACATTTTTACCCTCTGCTTGCCCTCTTGGTAAGTATGTGCATTATTCTGTAACCCAAAGCATCTCCAACTTCTCCTACAACTCCAATTTGTTGTTGCACATGTGCAATAATCAAACACAGAGCATCAATACTCTGTCTTCACCTTCTCGTCCTTTTCCAACCATCTATAGACAAAAATTGTGCTCTGATACCACCTGAGACAGACCCCCTACTATCGCTCGGGGTTGCTTGACTTCCCAGTCAAGGATCGTTCAAGAATACCAAGTTAGATAGACTCCTCGAGACCTTGCTAGTCTCAATATCAATCAACCACAGACCTTGTTATCACCCTCATGGTTTCTACGGTCATGATTTGACCGTTATTGATTTGCTCGTCGATCGACGGTTCACAGAAATTGCGGGCTGCCAACATGCTTACTCTTTATTAGAGAGATTTGTCCTCGCAATCTGAAAACTGCTCACCCAATCTCCTTTAAATCATGGTCGTTGATCCCCTGTCCCGACGATATCAACAGTGTTGGTAAATAGTGGGTTGTGAACTAGCACATCCGCTAATTTTTCTTCCTGTCCCCACAATTATTCCCCACCGTCGATTTTTCGTTCTTAGATCGACGATTATCTGCGGTCCTCCTTTCTTAGCGCCTTGTTCCAAATCTCACACCAAAAGCTATTAGCTCCTTCCTTGCATGTGACCTCGGGTTGTGCCCTGATGCCAACTCAAAGGGAGCTCCAGAGCTTCGGGCTCCAGGTGTTTTCACTTCACGCTGCGGTCAATTCCCTTGAACCCCGAACTGGTGAAGTTCCAAACTAACGTGAGAGGGATCGACGGTCCCTGCTCCTCACACAAATCAATGACCCACAACAACGTCGGGCTCTGGTGCTTCGGTGATTTCTGAAACACTAGTCCAAAAAACCTCAGAAGTTCCTAATCTCCGAAGTGTAAATCTGCACTCGATGTCTCCTCTGCCTCTGACAGCTTAGATCTACTTCGACTTCATCCGATTCACCACTTGCGAATTCTTCAAAGGATCAAACCTCCGAAGTGGCCGATATGGTGACACACATCCTCCTCTATCCAACGATCACGATTGGCTCTGACACTACGACCTTCGGGAGTTTCCAATTCAGGTGACCCCACTTTCTCAGAAGTGGTTATTCTATGAAATGAAGGGTCTCCTGAAGCCTGTACTTTGCTGACGGATGACTCTGATGAACTCCGATGCTCCAGCCTTTGAGAGTTCTAGCTCCAACAAACTCCGCTTTCTCCCGGAGTGACTTCTCCTTTGATTGGTAGATCTTCCGCCACGCTTCGCTTTCCAACATATAGTTCATATTTACTTCGCGACTTTGGGCTTCAGGGGTTCTGCGCACTCCACTCTCACTTTTCCCCAAAGTGCTCTATCACCGAAGTGACAGAGATGACACCACGTGTCTACACAATTGACGGCTAGGATTTAGCTTCTTACCTTTGAAGCATCAGATGATTTCCGGTCAATGCTCCACTTCCTCCTTGCTCTTTTCTTCGAAGTCCTCAATCTTTTGACACATTTCCTTTGCAATGAATGACTCAGATCTCCTTTGGTTCCCTGCTCTTCAGGAGTTCTTCCACCTTCTTCACCCTCTTTCTTCCAGAGTGCTTCCCTCCAGACTCCATGATCTAACGCGACGTGTCCCCTGGAAATCTGTGGCCAGGATCTCTTTGGGCTCCCGATTCTTTGACGATTTCGATCTCTCCTTGTTTGCGAACCCCTAGAGTGCTTCTGCTTCGGAGTTTCAAATATTTCACCACCTGTCCCTCTGAATGATAGACGATCCCTAAGGTCTTTGGGAATTCGGGATTTCGACAAGTCTGCTCTCCTGTGCACTAAAAGGGATTGGCATCCATGCACTTTACCTGTATTCAACACTTGCTGATCCTTCACACTCAGATCCGATGTATGGGATCTGTTACTCTCCTCTACGTGCTTCTCCTGTTTGGATGTGGGATTCAACGACCCAGATCTCTTTCTCTGCGGCTGATCTGATGTCAATTGTTGCTCCTCCCTCCTGATCTTCTTTGTTCTCCCAAACTAGGAAAATAAAAAACATTCAAAGGCTACGACCTTTGATTCTTCTACGAGCCCGACTACTTGGGTCTTGACTTCGCTCCTCCTCCTGAGCTGTGGGACTTGAAGAAAATCCGTCGGCACACACCTTGTGCTATCCCTTCTGAGCTTTGGCCAATGTAACTTGACTTTTGCTCTGGCCCATGCTTGTGCTTTCGCTGTGAAAACTTGCACTACTCCTCTTGAGCTTTCAACTTGCTCGGTCTCCTATGGGTCTCGACCCTCTAGTCCCCTCCAAAGGGATATCTGTGCCCTCTTGGAAACTCAACATTCTTCCTCTTGAGCTGGTAAAGTGAAACTAGTTTACCTCTGGAACATTCCTTGCGCTTGACTGGCCTTTAGATGGTTGTCCTTCAATACTTCGTCTAAGTATTAGCCTAGTGTACTCTTTTCACAGGTCTTTCTCTAGAGTGCTCAACACCTTTGTTTCACCTTGAGCTTCAATTGCTCGAACCTCAAAGGTTTCTACCCCTTCTATTCCTCGAAGGGATATATGTGCCCTCTTGGCACACTTCTGCTCAAGCACTCCTTGCTGAGCTTACAAAGTGTTTAGTAACTCTGTGAGTGTCTTCTCCTTGACACTCCTCTTCTTAGAACTCAAAATAGAGTTCACCTGTGCACACTAGCACCTGCTCAATGCCCTCTTGGCAGAGCTCTACAGAATCTTCAACAATTCTGTCTCTCTCTATGCCTCCTCTGCACAGTCTTTCCTCCAAGGTGTTCAATGACCCTGAGGATCCTCTTGAGATTGTGAATTTTTTGGTGTACCCTCCTAGAACGTTCTTCTCTGAATCGAAGGAGTTCAGATGCACACTCCTTGCGATGGATATAGAGTTTCAATACCCCGTTGTGCACTCCTTACACAGCCTAAAGAACCCAAAACAACTCAACAACTCTCAAACATATAGTGGAATCTTATCTTATCCCTGCAGATGGAAACCTATCATACATCTACATTATACATTCATAAATACACACATATAACATTCATGAAACACATGGAAACATACATAGAATCATATGCAGAAAAAAAACTACTCTTTGTATTAATATGAATATCTGTTTACAATGGGTGTGAGCTCAGACTACAACTGAGTCTTGACTCTCTCCTCTCCTTACTCTCCTTACCCTCAACTTCCTAATGAAATCTGATACAAAGATCCCCTTACAAAAGAGGGGCTCCTCGCGCTTTTCCCTCCAAGCTACCTAACCTCATCCATTACATTGAAGTTTCTTTAATGACCATCTAGTATGAATTGAATCTAGAGCCATCAACCTGTCAACCATGAAAGGTGACCTTATCTCCTGCCTGTACAAAGGCAATGGCTTGGTTTTCACTCAACCTTACAACATTAATCCGTATAGGATCATATTTAAAATTTAAAAATGGGAGGGTTGGTGTCTCTCCCTCTCTTAAATGTACAACAATGTGCTGAAATGTTGGCTTGTTGCTGAGGTGGAGCGATGCTCCTGCATCATTAAATTCACCCATAGAATCTCTAGAAGATTCTAGGTTTAGAAGAAGAAATCGAGTGATGAGGAGGATGACTTAAAGGGAACAAATCCAAACTCAAAATCAATGGAGATTTCAATGGAGGTTAATCGGGCTATAAAATATCTACAGGAGGTACCTCAAGTAGCTACTTTTCAATCCCTATTCACAATTCAACCCAAATATTAGATGATAGAAGATCCCCATGACAAAAATATTTTTCAATACTTCTGAGTAAGCCCTTAAATCCATTTCATCAAATAAAATAAATTCTTCTGAAAAAAATATTTTTGTAACCTGGGGTTTAGACGTTGAAATCAAAGGACTAGAACCACTAAATGAATTTCTACATAGCCTCTCTAGAAATAAAATCCTAGCGCCCCTCCTTTAATTCCCATTCGCATGATAGATGAGGGCCAATTATATGGAACCCCTCAAATTGTTTCATTTGCAAATATAAGTCTAGATACAAAAGATACCGAGCCTTACAAAGACACATCTTCCAAGGAAACCTCAAAATACAATTTTTTTTATCTAGGAGTAATGAAATCTTGATTTTCCTGGGAAGGTGGCAGGAGGTTTGGGTTTTTTTAAAGAAAAAATGGCTAAAAAACCTCTCACGGGAGAAGGAAATCTTTTATGTCACTGACTTAAAAACAAGCATCCTCATAAACTAAATGTGGTAAGAAATTGTATTTGACAGGGGACCTTAGAGAAAATGATGCCAAAGAGGTTTTTAAATGATCTTCTTGACCCTAAATTGTCGAGGGCTAACCAACCCCTTCAAAAAAATGGCCCTAAAAATATTTGTAGAGCTAACAAATCCCTTTATCATTCTTCTACGAGAAATTATGATTGATTGAGAGAATACTTCTCATGAACTTTCAAAAATTCTAGGTAGCTAGGAATTACATTTATTGATGCTATTGGAAGGTCACGAGGGGGACATTCTTGAGTGGAAAAAATGCTCTTTTACCCTTACTAATCCTTGGGCATTTAAAACAAGTCTAGGGACTACTCCTTTCTCTTTGGATCTTGGGAAGGAAATTACTATGTTGAATGTATATGGGCCATATGCGGACATAGTGGATTACTAGAATAAGTTCTTCCATATGGATTGGCTATAATCTGGGTTGTTTGTGGTGGGAGGGGGACTTAAACTTCTCCCTGGGACCCTCAAAGGTATGGGGACTAGCTACATAAGTGGTCTGTATTTCTAGTTGTTTTATTAAAAATTTGGAATAAGTAGGTTTACTAAATGTTGAACTTGCCAAATTGTCCCTCAACTCGAAGGAATACGAGATCTAGGGAGGCTCGTATTGCAAAGATGCTTGATCAATTTTTTATATCTAAAGCTTTTATTGATGAAGTAACTCAAATAAAACAATGGGTTTCCTCATAGGGGGATTCCAAGCACAATCCATTCATACTCGAAATAGGCCCTACCCAAGAGAAAATTGCAAGTCCCTTCAAGATGAATCCCCAATGGATAAAGCAAGAGGAGCTTATAAACAATATCGAATATGTATGTAATCCTTATAATGGAGATTTAAGAGAATATTCTCCTATACAGTGCTATCAAAATCTGAAAAGATCAAAGATGGTAGTTATGCAATGGGAAAAAGATAAGAAGCAAAAGGATGATAAAACTCTCTGGGAAGTGAAGGAAGTCTTGGAATCCCATTATAGTAGTGAATGTTTTGGTTTCTTGAAAGAGGAACATAAAGTAGAGGTAAAACTTCTTGAAGGAAAAACGAGGCAAATCCTCTTGGAAAAAGAGAAAGAATGGAGGATTAAACATAGAGCTTTGTGGCTCCAATCAGGAGATGAAAACACAAAGTTTTTTCATAGATATGCTAACTGGAGGAGGAACATTAATTCATTATGGAAAATTGAAATGGATGATGACACATGGACACTAAAATTCAAGGATGTTGTTGCATAAGAAGTAAATTACTTCTCATCCGTGTTGAAAAATGACTCTTGAGTCACCACAATAGAGGTAGTAAAATTGTTAAATTCTTTTCCAGGTTTTTTCAATCCTGATGATGAGGCTTTGATGGAGGAAGTTGGAAAAGAAGAATTTCTTTTCATTTTTCAAAGTTCTCAAAAGGAAAAAAGTCTAGGGCCTGATGGTCTCCCTATGAAATGTTTTCAAGGATGTTGTGATTTTGTAGGGGAAGATCTAAGGAGGGTGGTTGAGGCCTCAAGAACTATAGTAAAAACACCTGGATCCTTCAACACACCTTTATTGCTATGATTCCCAAGGATATAATATGACATCCTTAAAAAAATTTAGGGAAATTTCCTTATGCAATTGTATGCACAAAATCATCTCCAAGGTAATAGCAAGAAGACTAAAAAGGATCCTATCAGGGAAAATATCCGGTGAATAGTTTGGGTGTTCAAAGGAAAGATAAATACAAGAGGTAGTAGGGATTTATCAAGAAGGACTCCTTGCGATCAAATTTAAGAATCAAATATTGATGATGGTCGGATCTATCCAAAGCATATGACAGGGTAAGATGGTTATATCTTATACTAACCTAATTTATCTGTGTTTTTGTCACCAATTTGTATTATGGGTAATGAATTGCATTACTTTTGCATCTTTTGTTGTTTTGATAAATGGGGAAACATCTCCTTTTTTCACGCGAATAAGAGGCCTTAGACATGGATGCCCTTTATCCCCTCTCATTTTCCTTTCAATTGTTCAAGGTTTGAGTTGGTTGTTAAAGGAGGCTTTTGAAAATGGTAGTTTCAAAGGAGTCAATATACATACATCCTGCAATATTACTCACTTACTATATGTTGATGATATATACTTTTTTGTGAGGTTTCTAAAAGGGTTGTTGAGAAGTTTAGAGATATAGTGAATCTTTCTATAAAACGATGGGTATGAAAATAAACCTACAAAAATCAACAATCTCTCTGTGGGCTATTTCTGAGTAGAAGAAAACCTTCACTACTCATACGTTTCCCCACCAATTTCTAGACCTAGATCTTGGCTTGAAATACTTAGGATTTCATCTGAAGCCAAATATGTATAAAAAAGGTGATTGGGAATGGTTGATGGCCAAAGTGGAAAAAAAGCTCAATACATGGTTTAACATGTGGATCTCCTATGTGAGTCAACTAGTTTTGGTCAAAGTAATCTTGGAAGTGATCCCAATATGTTGGATGTTGCTTGCATGGATTCCTAAAGGAGTTATGGAAGTTATAAGGTGGTTATGTTATAGATTCATATGGTATGGAAATAAGAAAAAAGGCTTTGCTTTGGTTTCATGGAAGAAGATAGCCCTACCAAAAGCAAAAGGAGGTTGGAGTCCAAAGAAACCATTTCTCTTTTCAAAATTCTTTGCAACAAAAAATGTTTGGAGGTTAATCCAAGCATTTGGGTTGTGGGTATATCTTGTCAAAGCCAATATATCACCCCAGACATTATGGAGGAATGGGTTAGGAATCTTATTAAATGAGTCCAAAATGCTTCAATAATATGGAAAGTGGTCAACCATGCTTTTGATTTAGTTGGAATATTTGGAAAGTTAGTAAAAGAGATAGAGTGAAAATAGGTAGAGATCCATGAGTTGGCAGTAAAGGAAGGTATAAACTATATCCACAATTGATTCTTGCATTGCAAAACAAAGGTTATTATATGTTAAGATAGGTTGTGAATTGGCCCAAGACAACCATTTGGCACCAAGCTTGGATGTTTTGGAGGGAGTCAGGTCTCAGGGAAGAGAATATAAGTGAATGTCAGAGATACATTTTTAAAAAATATAGCAATGTCAGAATCAAAGAGGAGGATGATGAATTTCTCTAGTCTCTAAACCCATTCAGGGCATATTTACCAAAAAATTGATATAAAGCACTTGCTAAGGAGGGAAGGGAGGATCAACACATATGGTGGTGGATAGTCTTATGGAAACTAAAGAGTCCATAAAAGGCTAAAATTTTCATGTGGTTGATCTTAAACTATGGGGCACCTACCTAGGATATACTGCAAAAAAAAATGTTAGACCCAACTGGTGTTAGAATTAATGCTTACTTTAGAGTTGGTTTGGTTTTGTTAGATCTAGTTGGTTATGAGAGATCTTCTCCAACTATTAGATCTTATTTATGTGTTTAGTGGAGATATTTCCTCGTGAGTTTGTTTTGTATTTGTGGGAAACTTCATGTATACATATGTGCTTGATTGAATAATACAAATATGTATAATAGTTTTTGGTGTGTATACAATATGTTTACTCTCCATTATTTTATCTTGGTATTAGATCTGATACAACCTTGACTCTCTCACGAGACAGGATGTGATCATGGAAATTCCAAAATTTTAATCATTTGTATATATGTAGGAGAGTGGAGTGTGCTTCAAGTAAAGTTTTTTTTGTGTGGGTTGATTTTTTGCTTGTCATCAGGAAAAGAGTTGCAAGTCTTAGCCACCTCCATACAGTGAAAGAAAGACCACAACCTATTATTCATACGTCCTATCATCCCTTGAAGGAAACTGTTGTTTGGGTTTCTTATTGACCCGCGCCACTGGCTGCCAGAAGAGTCCTGCATGTGATGTAGGTGCAAGGAGTCAGATTGTATGAATGCAATGTGCACGTGGAGGAGTCGGGCCTTAATTTCATTAGCACGTGTAACGAGATAAATGTTAGCTATGATACACATGATCTAGAGGCATGAGAGCCCATGTTGTTACGTTCTCAGTCATTGGTGGGAATCCATCTCTTCTTACCTTCAGGTATCTCATCCTCACATAAAGAGTGCAAGTTTCAAAACTATTGTTGGTTTGCTAGTGAGAGGTATACACAGTGTCTGCCAAAGCAAACCAATTTTTGTGCTATCATTGAAAGAGCTGCCACTCCCATGCTGTAGTTGTCATCAACACAACCATGAGCATAATACTGGCATGGTCTTTATCAATTTTGTGTTACTTGCTTAGATCGACTCTCTTGTTTCAATGACTATATATATATATGACGTTTGTGGGTCTTATTATGTGCAAGGTTTATTTCTTTGTTTGTAAAATTATATGATGAAGAACCTATCATAGAACAAAGTAGCATAATTTAAGCTGGTGGTTCTTGACGTACTTCGGTGCCACAAGAACACATCACTGGTTTTATTATGTCTACATTTTGTTATAAGCTGGTGGTTCTTGTTGTACTTCGATGCTCCAAGAAAATCGATGATTGGTTATCTTTGTATGTTTGTGAGCTTGTGTATGTGAAAAATACGAGGTTGTATGATTGGATGTTGGATACATTCATAATCTAGACTACTTTCCTATATAACCGACGAATACAACGAGCTATGTATTTCGATAGATGGAAGTATGTCAATAGGATGATTTAGTATCTAGACTATTTTTTGAAGTATGTTAAGAATCATCAGTCATTACAAATATGTTGTTGATGGTCAGAAGCAATTGTATCTTCAATGGATGAAGTCACAACTCATAATGAATGGTTGAGAAAGGGTGTAGTCTACGAGAGTTCAGAAGTGGATAGAAATGTTGATGAAGACCAGACTAGACAAAGATCAGAGTCCAAAAATACTTTTATGTGATTGAATATTGTTATTTGTGATGTAAGCATTAAGGGAGGGTGTTAGAATTAATGCTTACTTTAGAGTTGGTTTGGGTTTGTTAGATCTAGTTGGTTGTGAGAGATCTTCTCCAATGATTAGATCCCATTTATGTGTGTAGTGGAGATATTCCCTCGTGAGTTTGTTGTGTAGTTGAGGAAAATTTCTTGTATAAATATGTGCTTGATTGAATAATAAAATTATGTAGAATAGTTTTTGGTGTGTATACAATATGTCTATGATGGTGTAAGTTGCTTTATGAAGTGACCCACTTTTATAAAAAGAAGTGGGGATCGGATCACTTTTACAATGAAGTTGCTTTATAAAAGAAAAGTTGTATGCAAAATAAATAACTCTAAAATATTAAAGCTACTTATGGTGATTCACTTTTATACTTGAAGTGAAATACACTTTACAATGGAGCATGATTTTTTTCAAAAAAAGTAACAAAAAGAAAGACTTGAAATCAAGACCTCTTACTCAATAAGGGAACTTTTAACCAAATGGTCTAGCAAAACATATTGCATTGTTTAGCAAGATGATTGTTGTTGTTGATGGCCTTGGAGAGCGTGCTAAAAAAAAACTCTTTTCACACAAGATTTTTTTTTCGCTTCTCGATGACAAGAAGGGTTAGATCTTGGTTAGCTTACTCGGAAAATGCACCTTTTCCTATTTGTTTCTGATTTGCTGAGATCACATAGGGCGTGGGGAAAAGAGCATACACAGATCTAAAAGAGTAGCAACTCAGAAATAAATAATATAAAACTGAAATGAAACCAAAATAATACTCTACAAAAATTTAAAAATGGCATATTAAGGCTTTATACCTTTAGATCTGACTTAAATGGTCGTATCTTGGGCAAACAAAAACCTTTTTGAGTGAAACAAAAAATGTTCATGACTGAAACGAGCACTCCAGATCCAATGGAATAGTCCTCTCAGTCCAGAAATGTATGAAAATGGAGATGAGGCAACTCGCCTTCACTATCTCTATCTAACATAAGAGCAGGTCTTTAAACAAGCTCTGATACCATGTTCAACAACACATGTATTCCAACAGAGGACAGACACCTTCAGTAACCACTCACACAACCACATCAAAGATCAACATCGATGTTTTGACGTGGTAAAACCCCTACGGGGAAACATCCATGGCCCCGACCAACGTGACCACTTGGAGCAGTTTATTAATGCAAAAGAAAAAGATTAGAGAGATATTTTACAAGAGAGTTTCTCACAATCGATCATTGGAAAATGACCCTCCATGCTCTTTAAATAAAGATCATGGACCAATTGGGTGCTAAGCCATAGATCAATGGTCATTAATATCGATGAGAATATGAACCGTCGGATCACTCTATGTCAGGAACATATCGTGATCGTCATATTTCCTAACTACAAATGCATACTAATGCATACTAAAGAAACACATTAAGAAACACACTTTTACCTAAGGACACATTAGACCAAGTAGATCTTAACTAACTCCTAAGTGTCTAAATATCCTAACAAAATGCATACCCAAAATTTCAAGATAAACAAATTACACATAGCTCCAAGGAAGAGGAAATAAATAAGGACATTCCCTAAGCTTACTTTGATGATGTCTCACAAGAGACCCCGCCCAAGGTGGAGCAAGAAGAATTTTGTTTATATCTTCAACATATAGCATTTTAGAATTTCATTCAAAGCTGGAATCTACCAGGAAACAAATAATCACTGTGATTTGATGGCCCTAAAAGTAGTTATGAGGCTAGCGCATGAGGCTGGAGTCTCACATATTCAAATCTTTGGGGAATCCCATCTAGTAATTCAATGGATGGAAAATGAAATAATATTGAGGAATTTTACTTTACACTATCTATATAATGATGTATAGTCAATTCTATTAGTTTTCTCACACATATCCCTTTCATACATCTACAATGACATGAATATGATAGCAGATGTGTTAGGTAAACTTGACTCAGTGAAAGAGTCAAAGTTGTGAGGTCAACGACCGTGGTTTTGGGAACATGGTTTTGGTAGCACGTGGATTACATATAATGAAATACTTTAAAAGGTTGGTGATAATCCATTGTAATTTGTCAAGAAGTGAGTAGTGAAGGATCACTTGGCTAGATTGGCCATGTTTGGTCAAGGGACTAATATATCTATTGGATAGTTTTTCTAGTAAGGGTTTCCAATATAAATATAATGTGTTTTTATGTGTTGCAATGTTCTTGGATATTTTTTTAATTCTTCCACATTTTCATTTCCTAACAACTAGTATCAAAGCTATGAGGTGAATGGTAATTGGTTAGCAAAGCCGATCCATGAAGAGAAACCGATGAGGTAACAGGGGTCACTATTGTGAAGAGAAAGCAACCAAGAAAGGTCATGCACAAAGGAGACCAAGTCGTAAAGAACATAAGTAGAAGGGTCGAACCATGAGTCCATGAGGATTATAGGACGCACATTTTGGGAGTAATGTAGAATGGTGACAACAACGTTGAAGAGGGATTTGAAGAATACTAGGTCGCTAGTAAAATTTCTATCAATGTCGATGAGATGAAGGTGGATTTGATGACATTGAGTGGGCATAATATTTATGGGTCGAAGGAGATTGGGGCTCTATATATGCACCATAGATAAATGAAGGATTGAGTCAATGAGGGAGACGTTTTTGCCATTGTGGAAGAATATAGACGCAGAATGGAGGAAAGAACCACCATCGCCTTGGAAGAAGGGAAAATTGTAGGAAAAAACTGTGGAGGATCGAGAAGACTGTCAGAATCTGCAGGAGGGTTGTGAGGTTGAGTATGTGGGCCATCAGACTCCATTTCCTTCAACCGCTGGCGTGATATTTGAAATACGTGAGGTGGTGGTGAATTCAAACAACAACAGGTTGTTGATTGCAATATTTCTGAATCCAACATAGGAGGGCATTGTGTACCCATTGGATGAAGTGATTTAGTTGGGAAAAGCCATTTATTCTTATGTTTGAGTGGGTGTATTTGAACTTGTTGTGGAAGTTTGAATCATAAGAAAGATGGTGGGAAGAACCCTTCAGAATTTGTACCCTAGATGAAGGCTCTAGGAATAAGTTAGTAAGAAGAATAGGGAAGGTCGGTTTGCCATTTCCAGTGGGGAATATTCCATGCAAGTTGGAGGTGACGCATATGTCTACATTTCTGCTATTTTGGAATATCTCATTTCTGAGGTGTTGGAGTTGGCTGAAAATGTTTCCCGTGACAACATGAAGATCCATAGAAGAAGAATAAAGTCCCTAGGAAAGTGGAAAGTAAGAGAAAAAATGAGCAAATTAGGACCAACAAAGATAAGAATTCATGTGAAGTGTTTGATGGAATGCCTCAATGAGATGATTGTGGACTGTTATGATGGGTTGACGGATGAGGCCATCAGGCTCGGTGAAGATGTGCGAAGGCGAGAGGATGGCGACATAAGTGTTGGGATAGAAAAAATGAAACAAATAAATAATTTTTTTTTCGACGGAGTTGAATGTAAATGGGAATACGACTATAATACCTGGTTAGGCATGAGTACCCTGTGTTTGAAATTTCAGGAGTAAGTCTAGACACAGACCTAGATGATAGGGGGAGCATGCAGTATTCCTAGATACCCTCATTTTCAAGGAGGTTTGGTCAGATTTTATCATGGGAAACCCCAAGTCAAGTTAAAAGGGGGAATATTAGGTTAAGTTGACTCAGTGAAAGAGTCAAAGTTGTTAGGTCAACAGTTGTGGTGTCAAGCACATGGTTTTAGAGCTCGTGGATTACATGTAATGAAAACATTTAAAAGGATGGTGATAATCCATTGTAATGTGTCAAGAGGTGAGCAATGAAGGTTCACTTGGTCGTCTTGGTCGGGTTTCATTAAGGGACTAATAGATATATTGGCTGGTTTTTCATGTAAGGGTTTTCCAAGATAAATCTAGTGTGTTTTATGTGTTGCTATGTTCTTGGATATTTTTTTATCTTGCTCACATTTTATTATCTTTTCAAGATGGAATTTTAAAATCTGGAACAAGGATGGATCATGGAACTTGGTTGGTCTTAGAACATTGTAATATACCATATATAAAATGTATGCAGAACATAAATAAAATGCTAGATATGGCAGAATAACAACAATATAACCAGAACATTCACCACAATAACACTGAAATGATATGAGAATAATAACAAAAATAGCACTTTGAATTTGAAAGCAATGTTCATGGGCCTCTTTGAGGGGGCAACCTCTAGTTGAGCAGAGCTCTATTACAACAATATCCAAGTTAGGGTTCTCATACCCTTGACTCCTATTTATACTAAAATGAAGCATCTAGAGGAAGATCCTTCTAGAAGCGAAAGCTTCTATTAGGTCTTCTTACATCCACCTTATTCTATTTTATTGAAANGCCTTATTAATATTGACCTTTATTACATCCAAATATATTGTTCTACCTATGTGCGGGTTAGGACCCTAACATGTCCGCCCCCTTAAAAACAACCTTGTCCTCAAGGTTTCAAATGAGGAAATTTTTGCAGAATGGTAGTTGGTTCCCAAGTGGCATCTGTTGGAGTTGTACCTTTCCACTGTATTAGCACTTCCTTGATGGTTCTCTGACGTAGGCGATGCTCACGCTGGTCCAAAACTGCTTCTAGCTGTAGAAAAATGGATCCTTCTTCAGCTAACTCTGGAAGGTTGGTTTGAATTTGGCACTTAGCTCCAATCACCTTCTTTAAGCATGAAACATGAAAAACAAGATGTAGCTTCGAATGGCTGGGCAAAGCTAACTGATAGGCTACCTGTCCCACATGCTTGAGAATGGTATAAGGAGCATAAAATTTGGGCGCTAGCTTCTGACAATGGTTGACCTTGAGGGAAGTTTGCTTATAAGGTTGCAGTTGAAGAAACACCCGATCCCTTTCTGCAAATTGACGTTCAGAGCAACCTTGATATGCTTGTTGCTTCATGCGATTCTATGCCATCACCAAATTCTCTTTGAGGGTACAAAGAATAGCCTCTCGAGCTATAAGTGTTAGGTCAACCGCCTAGACCTTCGAGGCACCCGGTAAGTATGAGAGAACCGAAGGTGGATTCTGTCCATATACTGCTTCAAAAGGAGTCATGCGTGTAGCTGTATGGTATGAAGTGTTGTACCACCATTCAACTAGGGGTAACCATTGAGCCCACTGATTTTTCTTTTCCGAGGCAAAACACCTGAAATATGTTTCCAAACACTTGTTGACAACTTCCGTTTGGCCATCATCCTGGGGATGATAAGCTATGTTGAGATGGAATTCAGTGCCTTGTATCTTGAAAAGTTCTTGCCAAAAATTGCTTGTGAAAGTTGGGTTGCGATCAGAAACAATAGAGTGTGACACGCCATGAAGCTTGAAGACCTGATCCATGAAAATTTGATCCACCGTGGATGCTGTAAACGGGTGTTGAAGGGTGCATAAATGAGCATACTTGGAAAGGCGATCAACAACCACCATGATGATTGATTTATTTCCCGATTTGGGTAAGCCGATAATAAAATCCATAGAGATATCCTTCCAAATAGCAGGTGGAATCGAGAGCGGTTGTAGTGTGCCTAGAGATTTGACTATTTCTCCCTTGTTGCGTTGACATACATCACATTCAGCGACAAAATTAAGAATGTCATATTTCATACCATCCCAGAAAAAGGAACGTTTGACCCTATCATAGGTTTTGGTGAACCCGGAGTGCCCTGCTATGGGTGTAGCCTGAAGCTCAGAAAGTACCGTGAATTTAAGCTTTGATTGTTTACTTAAATACAAATGACCTTTGTATCGAAGTTCATCATGGAGCCAAGAGTACTTTGGGGAAGCTGGAGCATTGGGCTGCAATTGTTGGATCAATTGCGAACTTTTGGGATCTTGTAGCCATTCTCGGCGAACGGCTTGGAGCCAATCTGGTACAATGAATGAAAGAGAAAAAAAGGATCCTTCATCTTCATATTTTTGGGAAAGTGCATCCGCAACCACATTGTCTTTGCCTTTCTTGTAAATGATCTCATAATCATATCCAAAGAGCTTAGTCACCAATTTTTGTTGTTCTGGGGAGGAAATTCATTGTTTCAGAAAGTACTTGAGGCTTTGATGGCCTATCTTAATTTGGAAACGTTGCCCCAATAGATAAGGGTGCCATAGATCAATGACATGCAGAATAACCAACATTTCCTTTTCATAGATGGATTTGCCTAGATTTCTTTCAGATAGTTGCTTGCTGGTAAAGGCCAAAGGTCGACCCTCTTGCATAAGGATAGCACCAATTCCTTTCCCTAAGGCATCACATTCAAACACAAAGGTCTTTGTGAAATCGGGAAGGGAGAGGACTGGAGTGGTGCACATGGACATCTTCAAGGTTTGAAAAGCTTGAGCAGCAGTTGGAGTCCAAGTGAAAGAGTTCTTTTTTAGGAGAGCAGTGAGAGGTGCTGCAATCTTCCCATAATTCTTAACAAACTTGCGATAATACCTTATTAAGCCCAGAAATCCACGCAAGCTCTTAAGAGTCTTTGGGTGAGGCCAGTCTTGTGTAGCTTCAATCTTTTTAGGATCCACCCTGACGCCATCTTTGCCAACCAGATGACCCAAGTATTCTATTTCTGAGGCACCAAAAGCACATTTAGACTATTTAAGGAAAAGTTGGTGCTGAGAGAGTAGATGAAGAACTCGATCCACATGAGCAAGATGGTCTATCCAAGTTTTTCTATAGATGAGGATATCATCAAAGAAAACTAAGACAAAATGGCGGAGAAAAGGATGGAAGACATGATTCATGAGGCTTTGGAAGGTGGAGGGGGCATTACACAAGCCAAAGGGCATGACCAAAAACTCATAGTGTCCCTCATGAGTTCTAAAGGAAGTCTTGGGAATGTCTGCCTCTTTCATACGTATTTGGTGGTAGCCCGAATGAAGATCCAATTTAGTGAAGAATTGGGCGCCACACAATTCATCCAGGAGGTCATCAATGACATGAATGGGGAATTTGTCTTTGATGGTAAGTTTGTTGAGGGCACGGAAGTCAGGACACATACGCCAAGAACCTTCTTTATTCAGGACCATGACCACAGGAGAAGAGTAGGGGCTTGTACTAGGGCGGATAACACTTGCATTAAGGAGTTCCTGGACCATTTTCTCAATTTCATTTTTTTGGGAGAAGGGGTGACGATAGAGACATATATTGGGAGGAAGGCTTCCGGGTACAAGGGGAATGGAATGATCATGAACACCACGGGAAGGAGGGAGTCCTTAGGGGGTGGAAAAGACCAATGGATGTTTAGAAAGGATGGCTTGGAGGTCTTGCGGGACCGAGGGTGTCTCTGTTGCTTATGTGGCATGGAGTTGGGTGATAACACCAGAATGACCTTTTTTTAGAAGCTTTTCCTTGCAATAGGAACTAATGATCTCAGGTAAACTGACGGCGATGCCTTGGAACTTATATTGGTGTCCCTCCTTGTCGAATTGCATGGTTAAGTCTTTAAAATCCATGAGAATGGGACCCAAAGTCCTTAGCCAGTCTACACCCAAAACAATGTCACAACCTCCCATGTCGATAACAAACATATGGGATTTCAGGTGGTAGTCACCAATTTGGAGATGCACATTTTTACAATGCCCTCCACATTTCATGGATCCACCATTGGCAATCATGATTTGGAAATTATCGACGGCATGGATGTAGTAATGAGTTTCTTGGGCAATGCAACGATGAATAAAATTATGGGTGCTGCCATTATCAACCAGAATGATGACCTTCCGATGCTTGATGTAACCAATTAGCTTGAGGGTTTGGGGAGCAGAGAAGCCAGTGACAGCATTGAGGGAAATGACCGGTTCTACTTCAGGAGGGTCTGAGGGAGGATATAGGTCAATGGATTCAGGTGACTCAAACACAAGGGGAGTTTCTACATCCTCTTCCGAAATATCCTCGGAGATGGCCATAAAGATATTTTGTTCTTTACACTTGTGGCCCAAGAAATATTTGTCATCATAGTTATAATAAAGGCCTTTGAGTTGGCATTCAACCATTTCAGCCCTGTTCAATTTTTGGATCTTTAGTGGAGCAGAGGGAGTAGTGGGATTTACTAGTTTAGGGCGAGGGATAAAGGAGGGTTTTTAGTTTTGAGAAGATACAACCTATTGTGCTTCTTCAGATCTTTTAGTAGCCTCCACCCAACTCTGAGGCCGAGCCATGAGGACATGGGCCCGAATCTCATCCTTGAGGCCGTTGATAAAACGCTCTCGGAAAAAGGCATCAGACATGCCCTCTGTTCTAAAAGCCAGGTGCTCAAAGGCAGCTATAAAGTCTTCCACTGTTCCTAATTGCTTCAACTTTGTCAAACGACCCAAATGGTTGGTGTCTATGTCAAAGTGTTCATAAAGCTCTGCCACAAAGTGTGTCCAAGAAATATACCCTTGATGAGAAGTTTTTCTCCATTGCCACCATTGCCAATGTTCTTGATCTAGATGGAGAACACCATACCAGAGTTTTGGCCAAGTCATCTGTAATGTCGTATAAAAAGAAATAATGTTCCATTTGGGTTACCCAACCAGTGGGGTCCGAGCCATCAAATTTGGTCACATCCACCCACGAAAGGTGCAGGTCATGTTGAAAGTGATGGTTCTGAAAGTTATGGGAATGAGGGGAATGGTCATCGTCAGTATGTGGAGGTGAGGAAGAGGAAGGGTTATCTGTAGGGATATGCAGTTTGTTGAAGAGTCCAGAAAAGACTAATTCAAGATGGGTGGTGAGGTCTCGTTTGATTTCCTCCCTTGAGGAATGCATGGTTGTATTGATGGCGACAACATTGGCACTGAGTTGTTTCACTTCTTGTTAGGTCTCGATGAGACTAGATTGCAAGGTGTTGAAGCGAGCTTCCAAGTCTTAGCTACGGGTATGGGCCACGAGGATGGGGAAACTTAAAAGGGCGGGGCGGGGTCAAAATTTTTTGCTGAAAAATGGTATGGATGAATGTGATAAGGGTGAAGAGATGAATCCAATGGAATAGGTTTCAAATAATGGTGAAAAATTTCTAGACTTTTTTTTTTTTACACCTGCAAAGTTAGACTCCGGTCTGAAGAATACTGCAGAGAGGAAATGCCCAAATTATTAACCAGAAAGAAATGTGTATTTAATTGGCAACCCGAACACAGTTGCGCGACAATAGATCTTGTCTGTTTTAATTTTTTTATGTTTCTGTCCCCAAGGGTTAGGTATTCAAGGGTTCTATAGACAAGGGTTTGCCCTACGCTATAGCTCTCTGATATACGTGCGGGATCCAACAGTAGCACTCGACCCAATATCTCAGGCCACTAACTAAGGAGGACAGACCGTATCCTTAGCTGTACTACCCAACTACCCAGGTACTAGAGAGTATCTTCCCGAGTGTCGTTCTCGGTGACACTATAACAGTCAGACAACCGATCAATTTATCTAAAGAGGGCTTTCAGGTAATCTAGGCCAATCCGTACACAGGTGTTGTCTGATGTGCTACCACTTGAAGGGGTACCAACAGGGGTTACAAGGGTGGCCTACAGATGTGCGCTTAAGTACCACTTGTATTTCATGCATGTATGAATCCCTCAACCACAGGTTTATGCGTGTAACAACAGATCTCTGTGGCTTAAAGACGTCAGAATACGTCTCTACCCTGAAAAAAAAATTTAACCCACACTTTTTGCCGAGGAAAGTGCTTTGATACCACTTGTAATATACCAGATATAAAATGTATGCAGAACAGAAATAAAATGCTAGAAATGGTAGAATAACAACACTATAACCAGAACATTCACCACAATAGCATTGAAATGATATGAGAATAATAACAGAAATAACACTTTGAATCTGAAAGCAATGTTCACGGGCCTCTTCGAGGGGGCAACCTCCAGTTGAGCAGAGCTCTATTACAACAATATCCAAGTTAGGGTTCTCATACCCTAAACTCCTATTTATACTAAAAAGAAGCATCTAGAGGAAGATCATTCTAGAAGCAGAAGCTTCTATTAGGTCTTCTTACATCTGCCTTATTCTATTTCATTGAAATGCCTTATTAATATTGACCTTTATTACATCCGAATATATTGTTCTACCTATGTGCGGGTTAGGACCCTAACAAACATCCAGAGGGGAATTTTTCTAAATATGCTCATGAGCCTTGGCTTTAATTCTACTCTGGTTTCTTTTCAATTTCATGTATAATTCTGGGTACATACGTTGACAGAGAATGGGATAAGAAGAGTAATTTATTTTTGTTTTTTTCTGAGATAATGAAAGAAAACCTTTGACATTTTTTGGCTATAGTATACAAATTGATGTAGGAGCATTTCTCCACCTCAACACATGCCAGCTCATTTACATGCATGGTGCACATTCAAGGAAGGAGAGGCACCGCCCTCTCATTTTTGCCTTGAGAATCCAAGGTGAGATCCAGGAAATTAATGAAGAAAAGTTGGAAGAACCAAGGTGTGCTTTTGCACAAGCTAGAGATAAGGTCGCCATTAATAGGCTGACGACAGAACGGATTTGCATCCGATTTGGAGCAGATTTCCATCATTGTAATTTTCCCTTTCGATAGGCACTTTAAATGGTGATTTGGAACCACTAATTTAAGCTTGCAAGGGAAGCTCATAGAGCCCCTCTTGTATAAATCTTTGTATTGTTGAAAGTAGAGGTTAGACCATAGAGATGGTTGGAGTTTGAGGAAAAATCTTTGTAAGCCAAGATAGGAGAAATACAGGGAGCCGAGACTCAGTTGTAGCTCAGACTCTACCATTGTGATTTGACATTCCACCATTAATAGAAAATGACAGTTTTTCCTGTTTTACATTTCTGTTCATTGGATATTGTGTTATGAATGTCATTTTCATGTTTGTGAATCATAGATGAATGTTAGAAATCGTCTGCAGGGATAGATATACTATTTTCTATCCGAGAGTATGTTGAGTTAAGTCTGGTTCTCTAGGCTAAGTGCAAGGAGTGCGCGACAGAGCAAGGAAAATTTGTAAACCAACACAAGGAGTGCGGGTATGAAATCAGTGGAGTCAGAAGAGAAGTTGCTAGAAGGGCACGACAGATTAATTTACAGACCCAGGGAGAAATTTCAAGGCGGTTATGTACCTTGGAAAGATAGATTGTGTGGGAGGAAGCACAGTACAGAGTTACTAAACACTCTGAAATACTCTGCCAAGAGGGCATCAAGATAGTGTGAGCGTGCAAAGAGGCAACACGGTTGAAAGTGTTAGGGAATCCCATAATTGCTTAACATTCTGGTGAAGGAAGGCTTTGTAGGAAGCGCGTCGACAAAGGAAAGGAGATGCCTTAACCTTTCCATAAGGTTAAGGGAGAAGCCATCGAGGAGCTGAACCAAGCGAAAGGAGTGCACCTAAGGCGTTGTAAGTTCACCTTACAAGCTCAATAAGCAGAGCGAGAAGCTGTCAGGAGGGCAAGAGAAACTCGTAGAGGAACTTGGAACCTTAGGGGGTTTTCAAGCCGAGCAAAGTCGCAGGAGAGTCGCACAGATTTTTGCAAGGAGTGTAGAAAGAGTTCGAGAAAAATCAAAGTCTTGAAAGGATAATTGCGTTAAGTGTGAAAAAGAGTTGAGGACTTTCCGAAGTCCCGAAGACGGAGAAATCACCCATCGTCAAGGAGGATACATGTGGCAGAAAATCGAGAAGTTCGAGAGAAGGAACTTCAGAAGGTTTTCCGAGAGTAACCAAGGATCTCCGTGAATTCGTGAAGAGTGATTTTAGTCCAGAACATTGAATCTGGAAGGGCACGTGGCAGAGATCCACACATTTTGGAGAAGGAACCCTTCAGAAGAAGCTAGGAGGAGAACACCCAAAGAGCCGAGAGCCGAAGTAAATCTTGGCTGTCCATCAAGGAGGGACACATGGAGTTGGATTGGCGGATCGCTGATTCGTAATAGAGAAAAGAAGAGTCGAGAGAAAATACTCGCGAGGTCTAAACTCATGAAACTGATCACAAACATTGATCATGGGGAGAAAGAGGACCGTAGATATGGTCTCAAAGAATTCGTCGATTCGAGAAATCAGGGAAGGAGAAGAAAGCAGTTTGCGAAAGTCCCGAAGCACGGGGTCATGAAGGGAGTTGACCCACAGATATAGCCCGTGGTCACATCAACGAGGAAGCCTAACATCGAGAGTTAGCACTTGTTGGTGTAAGATTTAAAAGCGTAAGGAGAGGGTCCGCAAGTGTCCCATAGCAGGGGCCGAGGAAGCAAAAGGACCCGTGTCAAGTTAAAATTGGTTCCATTAGGAGCCTGATGAACCATTCGGTTCAACAACTTGAACGATCCTAGATCCGGAGGTCGCGATGGTCCCTCTTTGATAGGAGAGAAGGGGGTGGTTGTCACCAGAGTGGTATCAAAGCTTGATTTTTCTCTCAGGTGGAGAGAAGGGGGTGGTTGTCACCAGAGTGGTATCAAAGCTTGATTTTTCTCTCAGGTGGAGAGAAGGAGATAAATGAAACACTCTGATACCAGAGTGGTATCAAAGGTTGTTTTTTCTCTCAGGCAGAGAGAAGGAGATAAATGAAACACTATGATACCAGAGTGGTATTAGATCTTTATTTTTCTCTTAGGCGAAGAGAAGGAGATAAATGAAACACTCTGATACCAGAGTGTATCAGGTCTTGATTTCCCCTGTAGACAATAGGTGAAGGAGGAGACCAAGGAGATAGTATGATACCACCATAGTGGTATCAGAGCGCAATTTTTGTCTGTAGATTTCAGGCGGAGGAGAAGCTGAAGATGCTCTCAGTTTCAGAGTGAACAATAGATTTTCTAGGAGGGCAGATAGAAGGTAAATATGGCCATTGAAGGTCATAAACAAGGTCAAGGAGAAGTCCACTCGTAGAAGAGAAATGCGGATATAGATAAGGAGCTTAGTGAAATCCGAGCACAGATGGATAAGATAGCATTCAATATGCAACATGAGTCAAAGGTACATTAGAGATATGAATGGCCTTTGAAGAGAACAACCAGATGGCATGTTCAGAAGTTGTTGACTAGAAGACAACAATAGAGGCTGAAGAGGTGGCTGAGCCATGCTGAGAAACTCAGTCATAAGGGAAAGAGATCTGGCAAGAATCTCATAGATTGCTAGGTGGGCAATGAGAAGGGATCAATGGATATCGTAAACTGTCAGGTGGGCAGGAGAGACATCCCAGATTTCCAGGTGGGCAAGGATAGAGAGATGATCTCAGTTGAGAGTTCACGTCAGTGGGTGTTGACAGATGAAGAGGAGGTAGAAGGAAGACCTCACTCAGAGGGAGATTCACGCGGAGCTGCGAGCCGTGTGAATGAAGATGATGAGAAGTTGCAAACTTCCACATCGAAGAGAAGGATTAGTGGAGAATTATGATCATTGGGGGAGTCAAGAGATTCCTACCAAGCAACCGAGGAGAGGCTAGCACATATGTTACAGATGCAATAGGGAGACAACAAGCAGAGACTGTCAAGGAGGAGAAGGAAAAAATATTGAGGTTTGTCCCAGCGAAAGGAGAAGGGCATTCAACATAATTGCTCAAAGTTTTCAGCCAAGAATCTAAACAGGAGATGACTACAACACTGGAGTCTGCAACAGAAGGAGAAGGCAATAGCATAGATTTTTCAGATCCGCGTGAGGAATTGGAATCTCTTGAGAGGAGAATGTTAGTGCAAAGCATGCACATCCGACAAGCTAAGTTGGAAGCAGATGAAGGATTACACCAACATGAGGAGCAACTAGAAGAAGCTGGAATGGGAACAACCGAAGGATTGAAAGGAGCAAATCTGTTAGGAGAAGTGGTAGCTAAGCAACAGTTCAGTGATGAGGAGCCTGCAGGAGTGAAGACTGCAACAGAGTGGCAAGCTAAGGCCATAAGGGAACAAGATGTATTGGGAAGTCAATGTGATTTGCCCATCGACAAGGAGGGAGTGCAGCAAGCTAGTCTACACCATAAGAACCAACCAATGGAGCAGTTGGACAAGGTGATAAAAAAGATAAGGAAGCTGATGTTGGAGTCGACAGAGGAAATGGTCAGCAAGAGGAAGTTGGACGAAAGGAAACTTGCACGAGTAGAAACAATGAAGTAGAGGAGTCGAGAGACAACTCCAGGAGAAAGTTTGGGATCCAAGTGGATTTCAACCATGTTGGAAAGATCATGAGTAGGAGCTCATGATGTTTTCCGTTGTGGAGTATGATGCAAGAGCATCGCTCCACCTCAACACGCGCTAACTCATTTACACACGCGCTGCACATTCAAGTAAGGAGAGGCACCGCCCTCTCATTTTTGCATCGAGAATCCAAGACGAGATCTAGGCAATTAATGAAGACAAGCTGGAAGATCCAAGGTGTGCTTTCACACAAGATGGAGATAAGGTCGCCATTAATAGGCTGACAACAGAAGGGATCTGGATCTGATTTGGAGCAGATTTCCATCATTGTAATTTTCCCTTTCGATAGGCATTTTGAATGGTGATTTGACACCACTAATTTAAGCATGCGAGGGAAGCTCATAGAGCCCCTCTTGTATAAATCTTTGTATTGTTAGATGGCTGGAGTTTGAGGAAAAATCTTTGTAAGCCAAGATAGGAGAAATACAGGGAGCAGAGACTCAGTTGTAGCTTAGACTCTACCATTGTAATTTGACATTCCACCATTAATAGGAAATGACGATTTTTCTTGTTTTACATTTTTGTTCAATGAATATTGTGTTATGAATTTCATTTGCATGTTTGTGAATCGTAGATGAATGTTAAAAATCGTCTGTAGGGATAGAGATACTGTTTTCTATCTGAGAGTATGTTGAGTTAAGTCTGGTTCTCTAGGCTAAGTGCAAGGAGTGCGCGACAGAGAAAGGAAACTCTATAAGCCAATACAAGGAGTGCGGGTCTGAACTTAGTGGATTCAGAAGAGAAGTTTCCAGGAGGGCACGCCAGATTAATTTACAGACTCAAGGAGAAATTTCAAGGTGATTAAGTACCTTCGAAAGATAGACTATGTGGGAGGAAGCACAGTTCAGAGTTACTAAACACTCTAGAATACTTTGCCAGAATGACATAAAGATAGCGTGAGCATGCACAAAGGAAACACGGTTGAAAATGTTGGGGAATTCAAGAATTGCTGAACATTCTGGTGAAGGAAGGCTTTGTAGGAAGTGCATCGACAAAGGAAAGGAGATACCTTAACCTTTCCATAAGGCTAAGGGATAAGTCGTCGAGGAGCTAAGCCAAGCACAAGGAGTGCATCTAAGGTGTTGTAAGTTCACCTTACAAGCTCATGAAGCAAAGTGAGAAGTTGTCAGGAGGGCAAGAGAAACTTGCAGAGGAACTTGGAACCTTGGGGGGTTTTCAAGCCGAGCAAAGTCACAGGAGAGTCGCACAAATTTTTGCAAGGAGTGAAGAAAGAGTTCGAGAAAAATCTAAGTCTCAAAAGGATAATTATGCTAAGTGTGCAAAAGAGTCGAGGACTTGCCAAAGTCCTGAAGACGGAGAAATCACCCATCGTCAAGGAGGAGATATGTGGCAGAAGATTGAGAAGTTCGGGAGAAGGAACTTCAGAAGGTTTTCCAAGAGTAACCAAGGATCTTCGCGAAGTTGTGAAGAGAGATTTTAGTCCAGGCCATTGGATCTGTAAGGGCATGTGGCAGAGATCCAAGCATTTCGGAGAAGGGACCCTTCGGAAGTATCCAGGAGGAGAATACTCGAAGATCCGAGAGCCGAAGTAAATCTTGGCTGTCCATCAAGGAGGGACACATGCAGTTGGATCAACGCATCGCTGATTCACAATCAAGAAAATCATATTCGAGAGAAGGGAAGACTCGCGAGGTTTGAACTCGTGAAATCGATCACAACCGTTGATCATGGGGAGAACGACGACCGTAGATCTGGTCCCGAGGAATTTGCCAATTCGGGAAATCAGGGAAGGAGAAGAAAGCAGTTCGCGAAAGTCTCGAAGTGCGGGGTCGCAAAGGGAGTTGACCCATGAACATAGACCATGGTCACATCAAAGAGGAAGCCTAGAATCAAAAGCTAGCGCATGTTGGTGTAAGAGTTAAAATCACAAGGAGAGGGTCCACAACTATCCCATAGCGGGTGCCGAGGAAGCAAAAGGGCCTATGTCAAGTTGAAATCGGTTCCATCAGGAGCCTGACGAACCATTCGATTCAACGACTTGAACGATCCTAGACCAGAAGGTCGCGATGGCCCCCATTTGATAGAAGAGAAGGGGGTGTTTGTCACCACAAAGCATGGTGAAAAAGAATATGGGATATATAGAAACATCATAGGTTGTAAGAGCTTTTTTGATTGCTGCAAGCATTTGATATATTGTAGTTTTGTTCATATAAAAAAAATTACAGATTTTTTCTTTGGAAAAAAATAGTATTACCAAAATAACATCCATAAATTGAACATTATCCCATCCTTGTGAATATCCATAACAATGTGTACATAGTGTCTAAAACCATCACGTTGAAGTATTAGATAATAAATATGTAATAGAATTAATATTTTAAATATTTTTGTTATGTATTATGATGATGATCTCTTTTAATATTTTTTTTGGATAAGTTTAGTTTGTAAAACCCACACAAAGAGAACGTGAATAAAGAAAATTAAGAAATTAAAATCTTATTTAAACATTTGTTTCAATGTGAGTTTACATTCACAATAAAGTCTTTGAGCTTAGTTTGGTTGTCTTGATTTAGGATATCATGGTCCAAATTGTTATCCCAAATATCGTTATAAGAAAATCTAATATCGTTGTATAAATGACATCTTAGAAGGAAATGAACTTAATCTTGAATCTCTTCTATGTTGCATAGATAATATATTTTTTTTCCCAAGGAGTTTTCGAAAGATTCCATTTGTCAATTTCACTATGAAGCTCATGCGAGTTAGTTTTAGCTTATCAATTGTCAATTTTTTCTAGAGGCTTGCAAAATTATTTGAGTTGGAAGGAGGATAAATCTTAGGATCAATGGTGTTTTTATAATAACATAGTTTTTAGGCATCTCCGAACACGCCCGAAAACACTTCTCACCACAAAAATCTCATCAAACATAGTTTTCTTTCGTCTTTGATATTTTCATCTCTCTATAGGAATTTAGACACTTTAATTTCAATTTTGAATTTAAAGTTTTCATCATAAGAGAGGGTCATATATTCTTGGACATCCCAAAGTTTTAACCATTGATCACGTCCTTTTTCCAACCTCTTTTTATCCAAATATGGTTAGCATAACTGCAGGGAAATTATGGGAAGCCTATCTTCATCAAGTTTTTCTAGCTTGTGCTTGTATATAATAATCATCATAGAGCTTCATATTCAATGGGGAACATACCTGCTTCTATGAGGGGAATGGGATATGGAGTATTGTTTTTAATTTTGAAGTTGTAGGGAATGAATAATTTTTATATTTTCTCAATTTTGTTTAAACTTTCTTAAGATACGCTTCTACCCCAAACCTCACAACCATAGAAAGTCATTGGTGTTATGAGGCTAGAGAAAAGTGAATTATTTTTATTCCAATGCCAATTTTTTGCATCTTTACAGTGGTTTTCTGAGGCGTAATATGCCTTTCATCCTTCAAATATTATTTTTTCAATATTAAGGTTCCAATTAAGATTCCGATTGAGATCAACACATAAGTAATTATAAGAGTTAATAATCTTTAAAGGTTGGTTAATGAAGGAAATTTCAAAGTAGGCTTACTTTTTGGATTTTATAATCATGACTTTGGTTTTTATCAATGATTACCATCAAAATAAACCTATTAAACAAATCTTGAAGGATACTCAACTACTTATCAAGGTCTATGAGATGCGTGGACAAGAGGACAATGACATCAACATATAAAATTAAAATAATGGTGTGGTAGTGAAGGTTGGTGCTTATGGACCTAGCCTCTTTGAAGTAATTTTCCAAATGAACATTGTAAATTCAAAAAAGGGAAAGGGGTAAAGGATAGTCCTACCTAACTCCAATGTTGTTATCAGTTTCCTCAAACCAACCTTCATTAGTTTTAAGCTTGAAAATGAATTACCTGTAGAGTCCATAAATGGCAAACCTAAGCTCAAAGGGAGTTCTTAAGTGTTCCATACAATTTGAAAGATTTCCCTTGGGGACAATGTCAAAGGTTTTTCTAAAATCAAGAAAGCAAGCAAACATATCTTATTTGTTGTTACAACAATTTTCAACAATATCCTAAAAGTAAGAATGTGGTTAACAACAATTTTCCACAATACCATAAAAGTAAGAATACAGTCAATGACAATTTTCAACAATATCCTAAAAGTATGAATGTGGTCAATTGTCAAGTGCTTGCCCCTAAAGTTGACTTGGCCTTTACCTCTAATATTGTTTTCATCTAGTGAACAACTGATTTTATTTTCTAGAATAGTTTTAAAGAGCTTGGCCAGTAAAGGGAAAATCATAGGAGTTCTATAATTAGAATGATTATTTTTCTCCCTATCTTTATAGATAGGTATGATGGAGATTTCCATCCATTGTTTAGGAAATCCTTGTCCGAGAGAGATATTAAATAGAGTTTGGATTTGAGGCACAAGGATAGAGCTATCGATCTTAAGAATTTCATTTTGACATCCTTCTATGTCTTTAGCCTTTCCTTTTGCGAGTTTCTTATCCCTTCTTTAATGTCATTTGAAAAGAACAAGTTGATTAGAGTGTGCAAAGGGGAAAGGATGTCATTAAAAACATCTTCAATGTTGATAGGGGAAACATACAATT
>ML783765.1:446598-462898 GCA_009831015.1 Picea engelmannii
CAATTTCTCTAGTAGACGTAGCCCACACTGGGTGAACCACGCAAATCTGTGTCTCTATTGTATTGTGTGTCTTCTGTGTTTTGTTTCCGCATTTGTTTTATTTTATTGCTCCACGGTCCTGTTTTTCTAACAAGGTGTTCAAGCATAAAATTCACAAAGTAAGATTATTTCACCATTGTAATTAAATTTATCAATATATTTGGAAAAGTCGTCAAAAGGAAAGAATTTTCCCTATTTGAAAAAAAAAACACTTTTGTCCTATTTATGATTTCTATAAAGAGAAAGTTACTAGGGGAAAAGTGGTAATAGCAAAAAAAATCGATTTGTCTTTATCTTTTAGTTCAAATTGCATAAATTGGTGATTTTGATAAGTTTTTATTAGCTTAAAAGAATTAGTCAAATTTGATTTCAAATATCATGCAATTCCTCCACACACTCTTACTCCATATCTTTTCTTTCATACTGAGATTAAATTAAGCCCTTCCATATTAGAACATCAATTTTTGATCATGTACCCAAGTTTCAATGAGAAAAATATTATATGTATCATCCAATACCCAACTTAGATGAAGACCCTTTCTCCATGGATATCCTTGGCCATTTCATGTGAGAATATTCACATGCAATTGTCCATCATTTTTTGGTCCAAGAAAACAACTTTCTTGTTTCTTATGAAGGCCATTTTTTCAATATTTATTGCTTCTTTCATTTTTTTCACCTCTTTACACAATTTTACATGATCCTCTAATATTAAATTTTCATTGATAAAAAAATGAGTTCCCTTTAATTTGGGATAGTTACCAAAGAGACTATATCTAAGTGTGAGGGAGGTAACCTTAATTCACACCAATCTCTTCTTGGTATCTTTGTCTTTACCTACTCTATTGGCTTCTAGAATCCCTTCTATGTCGATTTCCAACAATGGTTGAAATTTGGATTCCACAGTTTCGAGTGTCTTTTCTAGGTCCATTTCATCAAAGCCCACAATGATCAATCTTGAGACCCTCTTTTCTTATTCTTGTTTTAATTTAAATGTTTTATTGATTTCATATTTTATAATGGTAGGTTTAAAAGTGTTTCTTTATAAACTACAAGGAGAAAGCCTTTTAGTGAAGATTTTTAGTGTTACAAAATTTGGCAAAATTTTCAAAAAAACCTCTGCTACAACCTCCTCTATTGACTGCGGAGGTTTTAATGGATGTTCCATATAACTAAAAAAATTTAGGTGGGCAGAGGTTGGAGCAGAGTTTTTATTTTTATTTTTTTATTGTCAAAACGCACCGATGCGTTCTTAATAAACCTGCCCTAGTGCATTAATATAATACAAATTCCCTAGTGCGTTTATAATTATTGCACACTAGTTTCACCTTTTTTTGTCGTATGTAGAGCACCGATGCTCCTATAATTTCTATGCACCAGTTTTTCATTGTTTGCGAATTGAGCACCAATGTTTTTTAGTGTTTGTATGGCCCAGTGCGTTTACGTTATAGTGAACACCGGTCCGATTAAGTTATCCTGAGACTCAGTGCATTTAATATAGCATGTGCCTCAGTGCTTGTATAATTAGTATGTGTCGATGTATGTTTTACCATGTGCACCGAAGGGTAGTGAAATTTCAAATATTTGATATGAGATGTCAACGCCATTATTTTTACTAAGCACCGGTGCGTATATTATACGAAAGGCACCGATGCGTAAATTATATTTAGAGCCCTAGTGTGTATAACAAAAGTAACACACTGGTGCATACATTATATTTAGTACCTCATTGTATATTTTAAACATGAGAGCCATACAATGTTGAAACGATAAATATTATTTTATGTTATGTCGTTTACGAAATGATGCTTTTTCTCAATAGTTCATACTGATATGTTATTATAATTAATGTGCACTAGTGCGTATGATTGCTCAAAACACATGAATTTCTATATTATGGCACACACTATCTAGTGAGTTCAAAAGAATACAATGCATTTATTTGTATATATTTTAATTACTTGTTGTTTTTTACAAATTTTCAATTAATCATTTCAAAATCAAATATTTTTTATAACAATATTGTTTTATAATTTTTGTTTTTGCATTTTGATATAATGATTTCATTAATGCGTTATTTGACGAGTTACACATATGTTATTTGTAACAATGTGAATAATCCACATATTAATTATTCAACAACACAACATTTTATAACATTTGACAATGCATTAAAATAAGAAACTCATTTTATTATATATGAATAAGAGACCTATTGTCATACAAAAATGGACAAGGTAAAGGTAAAAAATAATCAAATATCAACCAATATGTAATTGTTACAGTTATTGGTAACATGTCCTCATGCATTTGGGACAATATGTCAAGTACATTAAACAAAATCCTTGATTTTAAGTGACAAATATTCCAAAGCATACAACTTGTAGTAACATTCAATTATATTGATTGTCATTTATTAGTTGAACCATTGTCATTGCACGAGCTGTGTGTGTTATTGGGTAAATCGGTAGATGCAGACATGAACTGATCCCCCTAGATCCACCTGGATCTAGAACAAAAAAGGACGGAACAAGACACTTTCCCTAAGTTGCAATCATTGAGTTTACTATCCAAAGACGAATATATAACATACCTTATGAATTGCTTCCTTGTATCTTTGTTGTCCCTGCTTCACTCCAGTGCTCTTGTATAATCAAATCCGAGACAACAAAAACCAACCAATGTGAAAGCAACAATAGTAGAATTCAATGACAACCTAAACATGTGATCAATGAGTCATGTAATAAAACACTAATCATTTTATGGGAAAGAGATGAGCCACCGTATTGTATTAATGAAAAGTAGAAGATACAACAGAATTGCCTTGATGTCGCAAGTTCCCTTTTAGTGGTCCTTTGTTCCAACACACACATACAATTGCTCAAAAATCCACATGAAGATAATCCACAAAAGCTTGATGGACAAATGGAGGCCTCAAGCATAAGTAAGAGCAGGATTCTTCACACAGTCTTCAGTCTATTCTTTCATCAATTCTCTGCTTAATATTACTTCTTCTTGCTTAACATTTTCCATGAGAAGCCCATGATTATATAGGAGAAGGTGAAGTGGTTAAAAGGATGAGGATGATCCCACCAAATCAGAGAAACCAGTAAGATCACAACCATACAGACGCCACGTCACATTCTAGAAGATTCCCCTTCTAGAAACTTCATGAAACCTCTTTCCTCTTTTAGCTTTGGAATGTCGCCGCACCCTGCCTATGTAGTAGCCCGCAGAAACCCCACGGGCCAACCATAGAGCAGCCTACGAAAATGATATATTTATGCACTGTGTAGTATGAGCAACTCACGGACCCTTTCTAAAAAGCAGCCTCGTAGAGGAGGAAAGAAGTTGCTTTTCTCAGGCAAAAAGTCATGTTGGGATCCTAAACACATGTTTGTGAAATCATCACTAAGGTGACCGAAATTATGCATAACAAAATTCCCCCCAAAGTATGAGGCTAGAACTCATGATAGCCGAAATACTTTGTAAAAATGCGTGTGTGTGTCGGGAACAAGGAGCGCACCAATTGGGAACCTGCAAACAATCAAGCATCCACACAATATTATACCATGTCCGAAGTAGGCATTCCCATGTTCAAACTATAAATGATTGAAATCATAAGTATAAGTCATGGACACCAATTATACATTGTGGATCCATATCATCAAGACTCTTCATAGCCACCAGGAATACACTGTGGATCTATGTATTGGAAAACTCAGACACAGACATAGTAACGAGACATACAAAGTGGATATATGTGTCAATTCAAATCACAAATACTTCATCGCAACCTAGATAAAAATTGATGAGGTCCAGGGTCTTCAATCCCATCGTCCATTAGTACGAATCTAGCCATGTGATTACAGGCGCTGAAGTCGAGCATGGTTAGAAACCACTTGATTACTGGTCGTTAATGAAAACCGTTAACAAGTGTGAGGGAAATCACCATTCATGTCAATGACCCCCAAGGTAAGATAGTACAATCCAATGAGTGTGAATAGATGAGTTGAGGTCGAACACTCGATGGAATCTCTCGATCAGGGATCAATGATGTAAATCCACTATCGAGAGTGAAGAAACCTGCCATTGAGGTATGCAGGCTCCAAGGCACTAAATAGTTTCTAAGTCTCGTTCCTGGATAATGAGCTGAAGTCGACAGGAAAAGACTCATCACAGGAGGGCCTTGATGTATCCCCCATCAAATGACATGAAACAAGTAATAGATTTAGGGTAAAGCAAAGTACGAATATGATTTGGAACAGACACAAGGAGGCCGACATGATAGGAATTGACAATTGCAGATGGCCGACTTAAAAGAGGGCTTGGTTGAACTTCTCTTGAACATATGGGTGGCATGACACTAGGCTTGGCAACATTGACCCAAAGACGACCCAAGATATGAACTTGCAAAAATTCATATGAGAGGCAAATGGATTTCCCAACCCTGATTCAAATAATACAGGGGGTGCCATGTTCAAGAGAGATGCTTACTACCACTAACACAAATATAGAGACACGTATCTTTCCCAAATTCCCCCCCACCATTTTTGACGAGTACCTCTTTATTTTTATGCAAGCTTGAGGAGGATAACATATGCTTGTTGATGTAAGCTCATCCTTCGGACGAGTCCCTCAGAGTATTTTTAACAAACCCTAAGAAGGAGTGGTTCGGTCCCATATGGGTCTGTCGATGTTTGTTTAACGAGTCCAAAGATAGAAAACTCGAAGGTTTTTCATGTTTATAGAGTCTGGAAAAACACTTAAAAGAGAACTCTCTCAGTTCATTTTTTGTAAAATAGTTCGACAGGACCAAAAAAGTGATAAACTATTGCTCATCGAATGTTTTATTCAAATACTTTTATGAGCGTGAACAGAACAAGGTTGCTCGACAATCTTTTCGTTTTTAAGGAGTGCGAAAATATCTTAAAGATTACTCCGTAAGTTTCGTTATTTTCGTGTTACCATGACGAGTACGAAAATATGACAAAAGTATACTCGGTTACGTTCTCATCATTTTTCGAGCACAAGAACGAACAAATACTAAGCTCGAGATTTTTCTAAAAAACCCTAAAAAGTAATTGCGCATGCAATGAAAAAAGACAAACAAATCGCAAAAAAATGTCCATACTTCATTATTTGGAACCCTAGTCTGCCCATCTGCAAGAAACAACACTCACGAGACCATTAGGTTTTTGAGAAAATACATTTAAATAATATAAAATATATTTAGAAATAGTAAAAAATGAGATAAATAGGGATAAGAACTCATTTTCACTATTTCATTGGTATTTGACCAAAAACTTTGTCCAAAAGCCCTTTTTCACCTCGTATTTTGGCGATTGATTGCGGAGAGCTCGAGCGATCATTCGACAAATGGTCTGCTTGGAAACAGTAAGTACCTCGTCTTCTTCCTTTTAAATGGTTTAAAATTCATTTTAATTGGTTAAAAGATGAATTTTTGGGTGAATTTTTGGACCACAGGCGTGCGTTGGGGCCGTCGCAGGTACCCTATATCGGGGCCTACGGAAAACAAGGATTTCCGCAGGCGCCTAAAAGTTCACCAGTGAAAACCCCACTCTGTAACCAAAGCCCAGTCGCGGCGGCGTAAAACCCAAAAGAAAAATATACGGTGGACCAAAAAGAATTCTAAATCATGATAATTAAAGGTGTTAACTTCTTTCTTTCATCTCCATGCAGGTATTTTGATTGCAAATATGTTGGAGTGGAGAGAAAGAGAGCATGAAGACGATGATGCAATGGATTTAAATGATCCGGGCACCATAAATTCCCTACGACAGTGTGGTCTATTAAAATTCTTCAAGATCCAGGGCACGAGAGCCCAACTGCGACTGTTGGAATATTTGGTCTGTATGTGGGACGTGGACCAACAAGTATTCCATGTGGGTGTTCATGTGCTCTCCCTGGACATCGAAGACATATACTTCTTGACAGGGCTATTCCGTCATGGGGTGCAAGTGACCTTAATAGGAGGTCGAGGTGGGGGTTTACCGATGAGTGAATACATCAGACTCTGTTGTGAACCCGAGGCCAAGTGACACAAGGGTAAGGTGGCGATCATAGGGGTTCGTGATCTGACCCTGAGAACCATCCTTTTCACCATTGCATGGATGGAAGGGAGTGCTTCTCCACACATGGCTCTGTAGAGCTATTTCCAGTATGAGATAGAATGCATAGAGCCTCGTGTGTTCAACTGGTGTGATGGGATTCTCCGTAGTATGAACAACCAGTTGACCAAGAGCAAGAACGGGGATCTAAAACAGTTTGGGTATGGATCCATTTTGGTATCTTTCTTCCTGGAAAGAGTCCCTCAATTTTGCTTACAGGTATATTGGAATATACCAGCACCACAAGATCTGCAGATGAAGTGGTGGTGTGATCTCATGTCCCGACATGTGGCAAGACCCATTTTTAGATATAATGACACCTTTTTCGATTGGCTGGAGCCCCAGATCTTGATGATCGATGACTATGCATATGCCGAGCTAGATTTTCGTAATGATCCCGACTTAGTGCTACCTGAGGGTTCTCAGTGGGGGGAACTAGGTAAGAAAGACATTTTGCTTTTATAGTGTTTTTGTAAATTTTTCAAAATATTAAATATTTTTATGTGTTTTTCAATCCAATGACTAATAAAAAATATCCTGACTATACATATGTAGGTCCATTCCGACCCCCAGGTACATCCCCTGTCCAGAGGCGAGGAGAAGCAGCGGTAGTAGCAGGATGGGATGCAGATGACTATGAAGCAATCAAGCAAAATCTAGAGGGTTTGACTACAGGGATCCCATATATGTCGATCGGTGAGGTCCCAAGGCGTTTCCAACACCATACCATAGGCGTGGTTGGTCCATTGAGATGATTGCTTCGTAGGGTAGCATGAGCAGTAGTGTGTTACCGAGAGAAACATCCATGATGCCATTTTGTAGAAGCTATGAGCTTCATTTTTGACATTTTGGTCTTCGGACGAAAAATAATCTTTTTGTAAAAAAATTTGATCGTTATATATATATATATATATATATATATATATATATATACATGAGGCTTATACCGACTTATTTTGCTTTGTATAATACATGTGATGTGTAATTGGATTTATGAATGTCTTAGATGTCTGTCTAACACATAATTAGCCAATGCATCAGTTAATGTATTTAGACATCTAGGAATGTGCTGATACTCGATATAATCAAAATAACGTTCCAAGAGGCAAATTTGTAAATATACCCATAAAAAAGTAGGACTTCGAATAACATAGACATTACTTAACTGTAGCACTATTAGCTACGAATCAAGTCGTATAACTAGGCGATGAATCCTAAGTGAGATAGCATCAGTCAAAAATTCGATGATGACGCTATACTCTGCTATATTATTGGTTGCATGACTGAGGCAAACACCATGTAGACTGATAAGTTCATTCATGGGTGCATAGATTTCCCATGCAACAGAAGCTAGGTTATGAGTGCTACGACTAGCGCCATCAACGAAGCCAAGGTAGGGTAACAAAGACTCCGACATCTGAAAACCAAGCACAATGCAAGATGAGCGGTCGAGGGTAGAAACCAAATAATGAAAAAACACACAAACGTAGCACACTACAGTATGATACAGTAAAATACAAGAACTCATGCAAATATAGTCTAAGCATAGTACTTCTTTAAGTAAAGCCCATTTCTAGGTTCACTCAAAGGAATTCCATCATAATCTACTAACTCGTAGGCTCCCTTCTCCAACACTCGTTTGACGATGTAAGGGCCTCGCCACATAGCTTCGAATTTTCTGGCACCTAGCAAATCACAATCTTGTTCATAGAGAAGAACTAGATCGCCCTTAGAAAAAACAAGTGGTTTGACATGTTTTTCGTATTGGGCCTTGACACATTTCTTCTAGGTTTCAATAACTAGGGTGGCATCTCGACGGGCTTCGTCCAATTGCATAAGATACAACAGACGTTCTTCTTCAGCAGAGGTGTTTGGAAGAAGTTCAACGACTGGATTTAATGATGGGATCTCACATTCAATCGGTAAGACAACTTCTAAACCATACACTAATTGGAAAGGTGTAAACCCCATGGTAGACTTCACACATGTCCGATAAGCCCATAACACTGAAAACAACATCATGTGCCAACTCGTTTTGTGAATTCCTATAATCCATCGAAGCATGGTGATAAGAACCTTGTTGATTGCTTCAACTTGGCCATTGGCTTGTGGGTAGTAGGGGGTTGAGTTTTCATGTCGAAGACCCAAATTTTCTGTGAGCTCAGACATCATGAAGTTCCGAAAGTGGTTACAATGATGAGTGACGATAGACTATGGGATTTCAAATCGTGCAATGATGTGATTGAATATGAATAGAGCTGTAGTTTTTCCTGTATTGTCGAATGTAGGCACTGCCTCGACCCATTTCATGAAATAAAGCATCCATGCTCCCTGGCCGAGTGAGAGTTACAAGTCATGAAATCGATACCCCATTTAGCGAAAGGTCCAATAGAAACTACAGGGTGTAAAGGAGCGGGATGAGATATGATCTTATTGTTGTATGTTTGGCAAGCATGATATTTCTGGATGACAATTGTACAATCTTTAAATAAAGAAGGCCATAAGTACCTAGCTCGCAAGATCTTTTGGGCAGTGGCATACCCGGACATATGACCACCACATGCTCCATAGTGGCAGTCATTCAAGGCTTTCTCGGCCTCATCAAAGGTGAGACAACAATGTAGGATAGTGTCAACACCCCGACGATAAAGAGTGTCACCGAGAATGATGTATTGACGGGCTTGATAGCGGATGCAATGACGGTCTATACTAGAGAGGTCTGGCCCGAAAGTTTGAGTTTGGAGATAAATGATAATATCTCCATACCAAACATCATCATAAATGATCAGAAAAAGGGATTCGTCGGGTAAGGAATCCTCTGCAACCTTTTCTGTCTCAGTGGAGGGAAGGTCACATATTAGTTCTACAAACACCAAGAATTTCTTAGACTTAGCGCATTTAAATTCTAAGTCAAACTCCTGGAGAATCACTATCCATTTGGAGTATTTTCCCCCTAGAAATTGACGTGTAAGAATGTGTTGCATAGGGTTGCAATCTGAAATTACAATGGTCTTGTGTAATAGAATATAGTGACAGAAATGTTGGACAGCTTGAATAGCTGCCAAGGCCAATTTTTCAACATGTAAGTACTTGTCTTCGGTAGTCGTGAGACTCCGACTCAAATAATAAATGACATGTTCGTCATGTAAATCATCTTCTTGGACTAGAACCATGGCGTTGGTCGAGTCTGAAGAAACAAGATAAATGAAATAATCTCGACTATAATCGGGTGGGAAAAGTAGTGGGGTACTGGTTAAAGTCAATTTCAAAGCGTCGAAGGCTTTTTTGGCTGTGGTCTCCCATACAAACTCAAAGCCTTCCTTTAATAGTTGAGTAAATCCGAGTGTTAATTCAACGTAGTTTGGGATAAAATGACATAGAAAGTTTGCCTTCCCTTGCAAAATTTGTAGATGACGAAGTGAAGAAGAAGGAGGGAGGTTGAGAATCACCTCAACCTTCAAAGGATCTACCCTGATCCCTCGACGTGACATAATAAATCCCAAGAGTCGGCCAGACTCCACACAAAAGACACATTTGTGTGGGTTTAAGCGTATACGATAGAACCGATAGTGAAGAAAAATGGCTCGGAGGTGGGCCGGATGATCACTACGATGCATGGAATGCGCTGGTAGGTCATATAAATATGGTTGTACAATGTGCTTAATATCATGGAAAGGGTAAGACATCACACGTTGAAACATTGCACCGACGTTCTTCAAACCGAAGGGCAGTTTCTGGTAGGAAAAAGTGCCCCAAGGACAAATGAAAGCAGTTTTGTGTTGATCTGCGTGTAAGATATTGATTTGATTATATCCAGAGAAACCATCCATGAGGGAGAAGATTTCACTTCCGACACAATCGTTGACGATTTGGTCAATGAAGGGGGTAGGAAAGTTGTCCTTAGGAAAAGCTTTGTTGATATCCCTATAATCAACACAGACACAGATCGTACCTTGTTTCTCGTTAACCAGAACTAGATTGGATACCCAATCAGTCAAAGCCACTAGATAAATAAAGCCGACTTTAAGAAGTTTTTTGATTTCAAGCTTAATAGCAACTACTTTACGGGGGTGGACCGGGCGAAGTCTATGCCGGACGGGTTTAGCGTCTGGGTAGGTCTTAATTTTATGTACAACAATATCAGGGTCAATACATGGCATCTCTTCATAGCTCCACGTGAAGATGTCATGAAATTCTTGAAAAAGTGACTTATACGTGACAACCTCATCGATGGAACATGAAGCTCTGATGTGGAAATTTTCGACAACTCCAGGTTTAATAGATATGTCAAGGGGAAGGGTGGGTGAAATGTTACTTAAGTTCCCTTCATATAACACATCGTGTGTGGATTCAGGAATCGGAGAAATAACGACAACGGTCGATGGAGTCGATATCCGTTGGCAACTCTCGATGGTGTGTTGTTCGAGAAAGAGAATGGAATGATGATTCCCATCATCCCAAGGAGTATCTTCCATCAACATAACCGACATAATCATCTCGTCTGTGGGAAAAATAACGTGGAATGGATTAGGAGACGGATCATCGAGAGAGGGAGTAGAAGGGTTGGCCGATTGTAAGCGGATTCAACCTGACTTAAAGGCATTTGGTCGCCATAGCGAAGATAATCACCGGGTGTGGGTACTATCCATGGGTCAGAAGACACGAGAGTTTCAAGGATGGAGGTGGAGATCATGCTAATCGAGGCAACCAAAGGAGGTGGAACATCAGGTGGTGGGATTGGAAACGTACCCATCAAAGTGGAATCTTTTAGTAGACCCACATTGATATTCTCATACCCAGGGGGTGTATTTGCAATGAAAGGTACGTTGCTGGGACATGTATCAGAGTTAAATAAGGCCAGTTGGTCTACTGTAACTACTTTTCCCTGATGTGGAAAGTGCACGATATAGAAAAGAGTAGACACGACTACACGCATGGAATCAATCCAGCTACGACCAAGCAAGAGGTTGTCATCGAGAGGTGCGTCAAAGACCTCAACTTCAACGTTGACCGTTTTTCCTTCTAACGTAACATGCAATGAAGGGAGAACACCATAGGGTTTAAAGCCAGATCCATTAAAGGCTTTGAGCGTGTTGTGTGATTCAGTTAAGGGAGGAGAGCAAATGGCTTTCTAGCAGGTGATATACATGACACACATCGAGGCACCCTCGTCAATAACTGTTCTACAAATGTTCTTGTCGGCGACAACAACTTGTATTTGAAATGCAAGCCGAGGGGGTAACCTTGGAATGTGATCTTCCAATTCAAAGATTATTAAATTCGTATCCATAGGGTCGATTCCACCGATAACTTTCAACAGTGCCTTCCGTTGTGTAGGACAACTCTGAAGGACTTCGAGGGCTGACATCGCAGATGGTGCTTGTGCCAGATCTTCTACGATACTGTAGTTCTGGGTAGCACGTGCATGGGGATTGAAGGCAGACTTCCGAACCATGCCCTTAGGAGGAGGGAGAAGGACTGTATCAGGGCTCGGTCATTTGAGATGAAGAGGACCGTTGGAAGGTGGAGTCGAGGGAGAATGTTGAACCAATAGAGGTGGTATATCGTCAAATTTCTCTTTGGAGGAGGGGTAATCTTTGGCACGAGTGGTAAGTGTGATGTCATTCTTCTTTGAATCACCATTACACATAAGTAAATAGGAGGTAGTGGAGGAAGAAGGTTGATCATGGATGACCAATTGAGCCTGTTGTTGAGAAGGGAAGGGTTGAGACAAGACATAAGGTGTAGGAAGTTTTGGGGTCCCTTGAAGGAACTTCATGACCTCAGCACATCTCAGATAGTCCTTTGTGTAGTGATCATCACCATAGATAAGGCAAGGATAACAAGGTTTGCATTTATCCTTATCATCAACAGGTTGTGTCTTGGTCTTGTCAGATTGTGGGTTGTTATTTTTATCCTCCTTATTCCTACCCTTCCCTTTTTTGGATTTATTCTTACCGGTAGGTGTCGATTGAATGATGTTCACTTCTAAAGTTTTACCGGTGGGAGGGGTGGGCATCAGAGCAGTTTGAACATTAGAAGCATGGGATTTGGGATTGGTGTGAGAGGCCTACGCAGATTGAGGTTGAGCATGGAAAGTACCTATCACACCATTAGCGGCATGAGAAGTTACTGGGGTTGTTGAGGTGGTCGTGGTAGAAGGATGAGGTGCGTCAGGGAGAAAATCGTAAAGAGTACCCATTTGTGAATAAATGAGATCGAGGTATTGGGAACGATTGATCGCTTGTTCTTCTGTGACAACTCCACCCATGGAATTGTCTTTAGATATGTCATTCACGAAGGATTTCGTGAACAATTATCCCAATAAATGACTGAGAAGGTTGAGTTTGATTAAACGTCATCTTCGTCTCCAGTCATGAATGTGATCGGAGATATGATTGGCTTTACTTTGCTTGAAAGAACTCAAAATCTCGGTTCCCATTTCATAATAGATTGGCAACTGGTAGTGAGTGAGGAAATCCATAGCTAGGGTATTAAAATCGGTGAATAAGCCTCGTGGCAATTCTATATACCAATTCGCAGCTGAACCCGTGAAAGTTCGTTGAAAAAGACGTAACCGAATGGAGTCATTCATCAAAGAGTTGGATGAACACCAAAGGTGGAAAGTCATGAAATGATTGTTTGGATCCTCTCCTGGTTTACCATCGAACTTAGGAATGTTGAATAGTAGTTTGGCTGGTATGACAGGCCAATGAGGAGAGTGACAGATAGGGTCATTCAAAATTCTAGACAGATCAGGGAGGTCCAAAGTGGCCAAAAAGGGTAACTGTCTATTCACATGAGGGTACTGGTGACTTTGGGGAAGAAGTCTCGTCAGTATACCAGTAGGACCGTAAGCACTTTGCATATAATGCGAAGATCTGGGAAGAGTCGGTTGTTGGTGTGGAGGCATGTATCCCATGGGGTTGGCTTGGTTAGGGATGTTCCCTTGGAAAGGAGTATTGGACTGAACATTCGGGCCCTAAGTGGGATTCAAAGAACCCGGATATGGTTGACCATAGTTCGGGGGTACCGAAACACCGATTTGAGAAGGTTTCCCCCCAGAGGGTTGTGGTTTTGCTTGAAGGTTCCAAAGGTGAGCTAACAAGTTTGATGTGTTCGGTCCAGATTGTGAATTATAAGTTCCAAACTGAGAATGTCCTCCATATGGAGGAGGTGGCCCAATTTGAGTGTGACCCCCAGATTGAGGTTGCCCCCCGACATAAGATTTCCCTCCAGCAGGAATATGGTAACCAGAAGTGAGTAGATGATGAGTGCTACTAATTGGATTGGAGCCACTAGGGCCATATCTGCCATGAAGAGGTGGATAAGACCCTCTGGAGAGGACCTAGGAAGGTGTGGGAACATAACTGGAAGAGGTATTATGCCCAAGTGATACTCCGGATGGAATTTGGGTATGGATGGAAGCAGAAGGGTTCAAAGCATGATACCCAAGAGGAAGAGAAGGGGTAGGTATAGAGGAATGAGGTGTACCAATGGGAGCATGGTTGACCACTGTATTCCCGGTGGGAATAGTCGTAGCACGAGGAAGAATTGTAGAGTGGGCCATTTGAAAAGGGACGGTTGAACTAGGACTAACTAACTGTGCTTCTGAGCCAACAAAGAGATAGGCAATTGTATTGGCAAAATGACCTAGGGATACTATGAGGATGACAGACGTCTCGGGTAGCTCAGGGATGGCGGGTATATCTACTCCTGCCCCTAAGCCATAAAGGTATCGCACTGTATGAGGTGGGATTCTAACTATGTAAGTAGTCCATAAAGGATTGTCGGCTCCAAAAGGCTCGGTTAGAGTTCCAGAAGAAACAACAACAAGGTCCTTGATATAATTCATCCGGATAAAACGTCTTTCATATCCAGGAGGGATGCAGAAAGCTTCCATAGAATCATAAATAATTCAGAAACTTTCCAAAGAGGCTGAACCTTCCTCTTGTATTACGTTGGTATCCTGGACTTCACTCTGTGAGGAGAGCCCTCTTATGTGTGAGGGGGTATAGGGGTAGAATCTTCCATGTTTTTCGATGGAAGTCCATGTACCCTGTGTGAATGACGGGGAGGGTCTATGTTGGTGGAACCAAAAATTTGACAAAAAAAAATCTATGGACAACTACGAAAATAAACAACACTCACTAATAGAATCTAGGAATCAAAACCAAGCAAACAAAACCTTCCTATTTCGAAGTCACTAGTTGGTGATGAAATCCAACGTTGCGAAGTCAAGACAAGWAGGGGCTGGGCTAGGGTGGAAAATTTACGTTGACGACCTGCTTAACGGACTTACACCCTGGTGCAAGCTCCCAGACATAATYGTGGGTATACCCTCCAAGGAGCTCGAGTGAGTTTGGCCAACGTTGATTCCAGGTACTGGGGAGACTTKCCCCTACACAGTCACCTTGTGTAAGACCCTAAGAAGATATGMTACTAAAGTTATCACAAACAACAGTGATKCCTRGGGAAACAGTCGACAGTCCGATCCACATGCAAGGGCAGGGTATCGAGCCCGAAATCAACTTGAGAGGCTTCCACTCATCATTGTGGGTATACATTCAAGCAACCCCCATAATACGTGCAATCTCTACACTGAGACCAACAAAGMAGGGTGAGTAACTTTGCCAATCTCAATGCGACCTCAGGTTTGACCCTTGTGTGAGAAGGGCTTCCCAGGACAAAATGMTGCAAATGGATTTGAACACTCCCTATCACAAGATACTATTGTGTGTTTTGTTCTTTGGAGAGTGTGTCTCACTGCCTATTCTAAAGCTCTAGCCTAGCTAATGTTGGTGTAAAAGAGCCCTAGAAAAAGTTACTAGTTAAATTTTAGAGTTTCGCAATATTATTAAAGGCTGTTGTTTACTCAAGAGGGAGACGAGAATGAAACCATTGTTGTGTAAGACTTTGACCCAATAACGTGCAAATATAAATGAATGATGCAAACTTTCATTCGATGAATTCTATCTACAGTAGGGAGAAAGTATTTTTTGGAACAATGCAATTACGATGTACAATTCTTTTCTTTGAATATAGTACCAAACAATCATCAAAAATGTAATTTCACTATTCGTTCGTTTTCAATGTTTCAAACGCCAATATTTTCTGTATAAGTGATCCCTTAAAAGACTAAAAAGACTTTAATTTTTTCCTTTCGAGAAACCAAAACAGGGATGTAACTAAGAAAGGATAAGCAATCAATGAAAATAAAGCACTCAACAAACACCCAAATCGATCTTTCAATGGAGATAAAAATAAAAATGACAAGAAAATGTCTCTTCAAATATGAATAAGAAATGTTTTTCTGATCATCAAGCAATCCAGAAGATGTAACCAACCTACAAATCCAAATCCAAACCAAGACCTTTAATCGAGCAAGCACTCGGACGCAAGTCTAGAGATTATATCCTTGTCGATAAAAATAAAAAACAAAGATTGAAAAACGATCAAAAGAGAGGTGTTCGATCGCTGAAACCAATCAAGATCAAGCTGAAACAATTAGAAGAATTCAAGAACTGGCATTAAAAATCCTTGTCTAGCTGACTAAAGCAAAACTGAATAGTAGTAGAGGCCAAAACCCAAACCATTTTTTTTTTCAAACACTGCCGCAGGTGGGCAGTATAACACAGTGTGGAAATGAATGATTTCCGCAAGCCAAAAACATGTAGGGTGTGGAAATATTGCGCTGAAACAAACCACCAGAGTGCGGAAATGAATGATTTCCGCAGGCTATCTATAAGGTGCAGTGCGGACGTGTTTGAAAAATCAAGAAATTTGGGGAAAAAGGCAAAACATATAGGTGGAATTTTAAACCCAGGGAGAATGAATGGGTCTCCCAGAGACTCAGAGATTGATATCAAGTGAAAAGAATAGGTCAAGAGAAAATGACCAACAAAAAAACACAATCAAGTTGTTTCCCCAGCGGAGTCGCCAATTTTATTATTGGGTAAATTGGTAGATGCGGATATGAACAAGACATGACAAGACGCTTTCCCTAAGTTGCAATCATTGAGTTTACTATCAAAAGAGGAATATATAACATACCTTATGAATCGCCTCCTTGTATCTTTGTTGTCCCTGCTTCACTACAGTTCTCTTGTAGAATCAAATCTGTGACAACA
>ML783765.1:463535-497468 GCA_009831015.1 Picea engelmannii
AGAGAGAGAGAGAGAGAGAGAGAGAGAGAATAAAAAAAACATACCTTAGCACCAAGTCTTTCATAAACAATACACATTATTTTGAAGCCATGCTTCACACATTCTCTCAAAATCTCCTCTATTGGCTGCATTCAATACTTTGTTTCCTGCATGTTCAATACGACATGACAAATCATAGTCGATATAATCAATATAGTGTTTTCTTCTTGTTTAATTAATTATAAAACAAGAAAAGTTAAACAACATAGCTACTTACAAATTGTTCAATTAAACTTTCATACTTCAACATATACTCACAACCCATACTTAACCCAATGTTTATCAATTCATGGGTTGGATCCTCTTTGTATGTTAGAACATATTAGAAGACATCCATGGATAAGTGTAAATTAATTATTTAAATATAAAGATCACAACAAACATGAAATCTTAAGAAAGGCCGAAAACGTAAATACTCACAAAGTTTGCGATCAACCCTTTTATTCCTCGTCGTCTTATCTTATGCGTTAAATGCGTTCTATTTTTTTTTCTTTTCTACAACAAAACAATTGAAAATTAGTATTTTACGCAATAATTAAATTCGATGTACATAAAAGAATAAATAAATTATTATATACCTTTGATGCACATTGTAGTCGGGATGGCTTTTCTTGTGATGCAATTATGTTCATTACTTTTACCATCTTCTTCTACACTTTTTTGGACATCCCTACTGACATGTCTTGTTTTTCCCCTTGTTTGTCCCTTGGAATTTTCAAATCTCTTTTGAAAAAAAAACTAGGAATTTTCAGATATAAAAATTACGTAATTTAAAAATAAAAGATCTTGATGTGTAGAGTAACTTAATATGCATCGAGGCATCAACCATATTTATATGCATCAGTGCATCAACCATACATATATGCACTGATATAGTATAACAATGTCGTTGAAAAATTGAAAATGTTTTACAATTTTTTGTATTAAGCCAATGTTTTATGAATTAAGAAAAGAACGACTTCTTAAGTATAATTTATTACGCATTGTTGACTTGTGAACAAATTTAAGACATGGCAGTTTCCATATTAAAAAATATAATTTTTCCATTTTAAACTCAATGATGCTCTTTGTAAAAAAATGCGCCCCTGTGCTTATCTAGGTACAATGCGCACCACTAACCGTGGAAAGGTTTTTTTAATATTATTTCCAATTTAAATTAAGCGGTGTTGTTGACATACAAATATGCACCGATGCTCTTACTATGTACATAGCACATTGTTCACTGGGAAGGCATGTAAAAAAAACCAATAGCGACAAGACGATTTGGGATCCAATGCAAAGAGTGGTTTCATTGCAACGGATACAAAACACCCATATATAAATAAAAAAACCCTATAAAAAAACCTTTCTTAAAAAAAGTCTCCTTGTGAAATATAGAAAGAGAAAGAAAAAAAACAATAAGGAAATTCGGGCTTCCAATATTGAAGATAACTATGAAACCCTTTTTTTGTTTGAGTCAAATAGGGGAACTATTAAGATGATTAATAGAATAAAATCATATACCTGAAATTTATCCTTTGTAGATTTCCATGTGATCTACAGTAATCACCCTCGAATTTGGTTCTTAAAAAAAAATCCACCCACTTCGAAGTCTTTGCTGATAAATCTCTATTGCACAAATATCCCTTCTAAATTTTGGCAAAGAAATAAAAGAATGAATAAAGTTTTCCTTTATAAACACAAAAACTAAAATTTCCACTCATTTTTTCATTGTATATTTTGACGCATTGATGATAAATGCTCGCACTATTTTTTTCTTCGAAACCTACATTTTTGGTGCGCTATATAATGGGTAGTGCACTGGTGTCGTGTGTATGTATAACACACCGATTTATTTTCCTAATAAATTTCAACGCATTGATAGTAAGAGTGCGTTATTTTTCTAACTTGCTTTAGTCGGTGCACTATACATTTAGAAACACACCGGTGCAGTGTTTAAGTAATAATGGACTGCGAAACAATTTAATTTGCAAAATGCAAATGAAAACATCTGCATTTAAATTTTGTGGAGGTTTTTCTTTGCAGAGGCAATAACAGAGGTCAGTCTTCGGTGCTTCACTCATTTAAATGCACCAATGCATTTGGTTATCCATATGCACCTATGTGTCTTTATTTGATTAAGTTCATCGTTAACTTATAAAATTTATTCGACATTCTATTTGAAGTTGGATTGTTCTATGCTTCCCTAGATGATGATTTTGGCTCAAATGTAGGAAAAAGAGAATTATAATATCAAATGACCAATTCTTTAGATTCCAACTCATTTTATAGATAATTCAATTGTATAAATTTTATAGATAATTCATTTATCTCATTGAATTTATGTAATGTATGCAGGGGCAGTTGAATACTTGTTCATTGAATTTTGTAGGATCAAGATTCAGGATTGAGTTCAGATGCTCAAGATATTCCAATAGTCCCAAAATTCCGCAAGCTCTTATCATGAGAAAGATACCGTAAGCATATGTTTGATGAAAATGGACAACTGCTTTACCCTACCAATTGTAACATGCCATCTTCCAACAACCATCCTAGGTCAATGATATTACACCATGAATTTGATCTCTTTTATGTAGAGAACCCTGTAGGGTGTAAGAAAAAGATGATCGAGTAATTGTATTTTTGGATTTTGAATGGAACTAATGTAAATCTATTGCTTAATTTGACATTTGTTTTATAAAGTGGTTGGTTGCATGTCCATGTTTCTAATAAGTGTTCGGTATCATGTTTGAACATATTAAATGCTTCATGTTACTAATATTATCTATGCAATGTTCAATATTTTTACAATTAGGATAATGATGATGAAAAAACTATCCACCATCTACCGTTGCACCCCACTATGATGTCAAGTCATGATAGTGATCAATAACATTGTCTCTCGATTGTTTTCCATGAAGAATGAACATCTTATGTTGGCTCTTATAGTCTCAGGTAGAAGACAAGTGAAGAGAATGGATGTCTACCTCCAACCACTAATCGATGAATTTAAGCAATTATGGAAAGGGATACATGTATATGATGTATCAAAACCCATACCAATGGAGAGGTCTTTTACATTGTATGGCATATGTACGTACACCACACATGATTATCTAGGACTAGGAGTTTGCTTTGGTAATAATGTTGATTGATTTGTTCATAATGTTATTTGTCATACTTCATTTGGTGCAACTATATTTTTGACACTAGCATGATCTGAATACGATAACATCAGAGGTCTTGTAACAAAAGTGTATCATGGATGTAAATGTTGTGGACCTTAAATAAAGGCTAGGTGGTCCAACCACCTATGGAATCTGGTGTACGAATGTTCGAGGATATTCCTCCCATAAGACCACCCTTGTAGAAGAGTTTCATCTGCTTTCAATGGTAAACCAAAGAGAACTTGGAGACCTGAAATAATGACATTAACAGATTGGATTAGGGCATATGACACATAGAAGGAGAAGAAAATGATAGAATTGTTTGATTTAAATGGGGAACCTATGTTCGATGATCCTAAATTTTTTGACACCTATATTGAGAAAATGTCCATTGGGATGAAAAATAAATCTATATTTTATGAGATTCCATATCAAGAGCATATTTAGATTGGCCACTTAGTAGATCCCATGCATATATTAAAAAATGTTTCATCTTCTTTATGGAGGCACATATCATCGAATAAAATCAACACATTAGTTGTTAGGAGAGATATTATTGCTTCAAATACTAAAAAGAGACATTGGCCAACAAAAGAAACTAGAGGAGAGGTTGGTCCCTCTTGGTATTTTAAAGAAGTTGATGTCCCATGGATTTTGAAGAAATATGATTTTTCTATGGAGAAGGAGGTTATATTGAGTGTGAAGGCACCTTATTTATAGGGGTTGACTCTATGATGTTGCTTCACTATAGAAGGGAATTTGTCTCGGTTGAAATCACATGACCATCTGAAACTTCTGAAGGTGTGTATGTTGAATACATGATTCTTCTTGTGTACTGACTTCAATAAAAATATGTTATGCACTCACAATTTTATGGAAATTAATGATGCGTGTGTCTATTTTGTAGTGTCATTATCCTTTGCTCGTTTGTGGTTGTGTGAACCATGACTTCCCCCAAGAACTGCGACGTTCCATAATAAAATTATTTGCATTTGTATGTTGGATCATCAAGGGAGATTTATATGGCTAGTATTCCATGGTGGCATTGAGAGATATATGAGATTGTTTGTATGCTTGAGAAGGAATTTCCCACGAGTTTTATGGACTTGCAAGTACATATTCTAATTCACCTACTTGAAGAGGCTGGATTAGCTAGGGTGCTCTCATGCCGTTGGATGTTCTAATTAGAGTGGTACATGAAAAAATTGAAGGGGTTTGTTTGACAAAGGGAAAAACCAGAGGGATTTATAGTAGAGGGGTACATAGTATACATGCCATTCTATTATGCTAGTGAGTATATCAAGCAAATTGATGACATATTAGGGGCATTTGTTTGGGATGACCATCAAGATGTGGTCAAAAGGGAAGGGGAGCTACTTCAAACGAATGGAAAAAGGCACTTGATAAAGAGTAAGTTAGTTATATTTTGTCAATCTAGTACAAATAAATTGTTTACATTGAAGTTGATAATATATATTTCATTCCATGCTATTTTTTTTGAATTCTTGTATACATTAGCGAATTTAGAAATTGATGCCATCAATAAATTCATTCTTTAAGTTGATAATATATATATGATTTCATACTATTCATTTTAAATTTTTGTATACATCAACACATTTAAAAATTGATGCCATCAATAAATTTGTTCTTTACAATGTGACCATTGGTCCCATTGTATGAAGATAAAATAAGGAAATGGGAAAATGATAAGAAAACATTTAGATAGTTGAATGGTAGAAGCATGCCTTATCCGGATCATTTAAAATAAAATATGCCCAAAATATGTCCCAATAGTTGGGTGGCTGACTAGATACAAGAGAAATATGCGGTGTCCTTTGTTCACATTTTTACAGGTGCATTTGTTCCCATCTACGTGGGCACATGGACATCATTTTTCGCACTGAGCATGCAGATGATGGACACATCACACAAGATTGTGAAGTGGAGGTCGAGTTTGACCAATCTAGTTGTGCTAGCCACCACGATCAAAACCCAATAGAGAGGAAATTAGGTTACATTGGAAAGATACAAGAGATCATCCAAGTGGAATTCTCATTGTTTCAATGTGTTATTTTTGTTGCAAGTGGTGGGTTACCTTTGACCGGAGAAATGTAAAGGAATATCGTGATAGTGGGCTAATATGTATTAACTCTACAAAAATGTGGGTTTAATCTAAGGAGCCTTATGTTTTCCCAAAACATTGCAACCAAGTGTTTTTTTACCCAGATGTGTTGAATGGGGATTGGTGGTTCATACTGAGACATGATTCGAGACCTAAACATATTTTTGAGAACAACAATGTTACAATGCCAAGTGAGAAAGATAATTGGGGAGATGGAAACAAAAACTAATGACTAATGACTAATTTGTAAATGCTTTGTTTCAACATTTATATTGTGGATGTTTCATTTTATTCTGAGTATCTATAGTGACCAATTATGTTTTTTTCTTCTTCATTTTATAACTATTTTGGATATGAAAAGTTAACAACCATTTACAACCACCATATTGAAAACACATTAAATAATACAAACATAATATGTGGTTTTGATATATTTTTATTGTCATATTTATTGTTTATTATAGCAAATTTATGTTGTATTGTATTAATATATGTTTATGTTAACCTTTGAATTACCAAGCATTAATTGAGATATCACAAAGTTGGTAATGTACCATAGTAAATATTTATTTTAAATTATATTTTATTTGACAAAAAAATGAATATATTAAAAAATCAAACCTCAAAATTTTTGTTATTTGAAAAACTCACAATTCAAATAAATATATACTTACTTTGATAGAGAGATCGTGTACCATTAATATGTCTCTAACCAATGTGGGTACGACTTTTTGACTAATCATGACACCACATAGGTTGTCTGCCACCTCTATCTAGACTCTTTGATCTAGCCTGCATGGCATGCAAGGTTTTTGTACTGCAGGCTATTCCTCTTCCTTCTCCATATCCTTATCCTGTTGGGGAGGCTCATCCCCAACATATGTGCCTATATCTGCAAAACAATAAATAATAATAATAATATAATTGAAAGAAAATGTTACAATAAATTACATGTGCATTAAATAAGACATAAAAATATGCAACTAGATTTATCAAAACATAACAATAATATTACCTCTCTCATCTGATGGCTCAACTATTGTAAATTAGATGTTTGTACATCCTCTCCAATCCATCCCTATGTATGGGTACTGTACAATATTGAGGACACTATTCTCCTTGCTAGCCAATAAATCACATACATCCCTATCAACCAGAGTAATGAGAAACTCGAGCTGTCCCTTATTGGGAAACAACTGCCCCCACATGGACATACATGCATCAAGCATAGGCCTATTAGGAAAGTAGGGTACTATTGGTCAAGTGGCATGAACCCTCTCAAAATATAGTGTAAATAAATCTAATGAGAATGTGAAGAATCTCGTCCCATGTAAAATGATGCGACAATGATCTAATGCAAAAAAAACTGTATCAAAAAAATATCTAACCACCTAATCAATCAGGGCATCTACACTAAACTATCTACATAATACAACAAAGAACAACTAATGCACTTCCCATCAGAGCTATATTGTGATAGTGCTGAGAGAATAAGACACAAACACCTGACCTCCTCTCTACTAAATGAACATATCCGCAACTGACCACTAGGAACCTGGAACTCTGAAGAGGATTGAACCTCCATATGGAAATATTTTTGCACAAATGCCAACTGGGTCTCTCCTGCAACACCATGTCGTATCTTAAGGAAATGGGGCAAAGCCTCCCCTCTCCTAGAAAACCATGTCGTAACTTAAGTATTTTTGTTTGTAAACATGTTTAATCAACATATTGTATCTTTTTGGACAACACACAATTCACCTTGAAGAAGAGTTAAACATTATATGGCATTAATGGTTATAACTTTTTGCAATCACAATCCAAATTAAACGATTTCATAAAAGTAAATTTAAACATTATATGGCAACTGTAAATTTAAATGGGTGATATATCTCAAATTTAACTTAAAAACAAAGAAATCATTAACAATGTTAACATTAGCACACTCATAATACATTTTATAAATCAAACAACAACAATCACAACATTACACGAAAAGCATAATATACATGAGCGATATACATGTCAAACATATATCTCAACAAAATATGCAATAAACTTGTCATATATACATTTGAAGTCAAATATAAAAAAACAATATACATGTTAATAAGTACCACTACTAGCTAGGTCCACCACCAGAGCTAGAAGTAACATCAACGTCTCTGCTACCAGAGTTAGAGGGTTTGTTAATAATAACGTCAGAAAGAAATGTCAACATAAGTGCAATATCAAATGTCTCTCTAACAAGATCATAGACCTATGCAACAATGCCCGATGTGAACATAGTGTCCAAAGCATCAAAATCTTGTGATACATGTAGAAGAGGAGGAGGAGGAGGATCATGTGGATGGTGTAGTCGACTCACGTGGAGGAGAAGCAGAAGGAGGTGGAGGACCATGTGGTGGAGTAGAGGATGTGGATGGGTCTCCTAGTCAACCAAATGGAGTAGGATCATGAGCAGAACCCCTCAACCTCTTGATGATGTTGGAGGCACCAACAATATGATGCATCAACAATGTCATGTCACAAGGCATACTGCTCCATATTTTAGAGAGATCCTGTACCATTAATATGTCTCTAACCAATGCAGGTACAACTTTGTGACTAATCATGACACTGCATAGGTGATCCATCACCTCTATCTAGACTCTTTAATCCAACCTATGTGGCATGCATGGTCTTTGTACTGCAGGCTAGTCCTTTGCCTTCTCCATCTCCTCATCCTCTTGGGGAGGCTCATCCCCAACATATGTGCCAATATCTGCAAATAAATAAATAATAATAATAAGATAATTGAAATAAAATGTTACAATAAATTAAATGTGCATTAAATAAGACATAAAAATATGCAACTAGATTTATCAAAACATAACGATAATATTACCTCTCTCATATGATTGCTTGACTATTGTAAATTAGACGTTTGTACATCCTCTCCAATCCATCCCCATGTATGGGTACTGTACAATATTGAGGACACAATTATCCTTACTAGCCAATAAATCACATATATCCCTATCGACTAGAGTAATGAGAAACTCGAGTTGTCCCTTCTTGGGAAACAACTGTTCCCACATGCACATACGCGCATCAAGCATAGGCATAGTAGGAAAGCATGGTACTACTGGATGAGTGGCATGAACCCTCTCAAAATATAGTGTAAATAACTCTGACGCGAATGTGATGAATCTTGTCCCATGTAAAATGATGCGACAATGATGTAATGCAAAAGAAAACTGTATCAAAAAAATCTCCGACCACCTAATCAATCAAGGCCTCTACACTAAACTATCTACATAATACAACAAAGAACAAATAATGCACTTCCCATTAGAGCTATATTGTGATAGTGCTGAGAGAATAAGACACAAACGCCTAAACTCCTCTCTACTAAATGAACATATCCGCAACTGACCACCAGGAACCTGGAACCCCGAAGAGGAATGAACCTTCAGATGGACATATTTTTGCACATATGCCAACTGGGTATCTCCTGCAACACCATGTCATAGCTCAAGGAAATGGGGAAAATAATCCCCTCTCCTAGACAACCTAATGATGAAATAAACATCCTCCTATATGGGATGATACCACATATTGAGACCGACCTTGAACCCTTGTGCCTAAAACATAACCTATGCCCCATCGATGGTGCTCTATATCATACAAACATCAGTGCCATGTGATGCTATTAATAACATGCACCGATGCACCACGTTTATTGTTGCACCACCACGTATTCAAGCGGTGTGTCCCATAAGATGCACCACATCATTAAATTGTGAAATAATCGGCCCAATGTTGTGCTCTTTATAACACCGATGCATTTTTTCTAGCTAAAAGCACCACTAGGTTAAATTGTTTCATTGCAACTTATGCAATGCGATGTGTTAATATGAATGCATCGGTGCCACTGTGTTATTGTAGCATTGGCATTACATTTTACGGTACATTATCTTGCATAGAGCACCAGTAACGGGGTGTACAATGAAACTCCCTAGCACGTGAAATCATACAATATTTTCCCGGTGCAGTTCTTTTAACCACACCAGTTCATTTTGTTATCAAATATGCACCACAATGCTAAAATTTATGGCACACAAAATTACTTGTGCACTTTTTTAAACTGAAAGCACCGGTGCGCTAGTTTTACCAAAGCATCAACATGCTGTCTAATGGTGCATTGTCTTACTAGTGCACTAGAAACAAGGCATTATAGAAGACACACTGTGATGCTTATTTTTCAAAACCTATTGCAGTGAGTACTTTTAGCATTTACGCACTGATGCTCCATGCTTATTGTCGCACCGCAATGTATTTTAACGGTGTGTTGAATAAGACACATCGTGCTGATAAATTATGAAAAATTCGGCATGATGCCATTTTCTTTATAGTACCAGTGCGTTTGGTGGAAATATGGGCATCACTAAGTTAAATTGCCTTATCACAACTGATGCGATGTGTTACTTTAACACATCAGTGCTACCATGATATTGAAGCACCGACATTTTTGATCTAGATTGAATCATTATATTATTTGTCATCTATCTCGATGCTTTCAAAGTGGAAAAATTGGAGGAATCAACTTGTAGGGTCATCTTAGTGGCAGGTCTCAGTTTGAAAAATTGGGGTCCAAAACCTTCCATAGTGATTTTGAGGCATTAAACAATGTTTTTTTGGGGTTCTAGTGTCTGAAACTCAACCATACACTTCGAGGCCTTTCCAACGATGTAGACCATGCATTAATCAGAGTTCATATACAAAAGTTATGCCTCCCATAAGTTGACCTACCATGTTGACCACCATGGGACGAGAGAATGCCATGTCAGCCCCCATTACTCATGCATATGGGGCTAGCCACGTGAACACTTTCAATAAGATTCTAGAAGGTTCAAATCCCTATCACAATTGAGGGTTGGGGAAGTAAAAAACTAACCCCTAGATGGCTATCAAGCTATGCTAAATACTGGGCCACTAGGAAGAGAAGGGGTTCCATTCGATGTTATTGTATTTTGTTCTATAGTAGAGCAGAAAATCTGGGAGTGGTAAAATTAGAGAGAATAACAGAGGTGGGTTAATGTTCTGCAGCAACCTAATGGGCCACAGGTCTCAGGTCACTCCATAGAGAGTGCCTTCTCCTTTGTACTTGCTCTACCATCAACTGAGAAGTGTGGGAGCATACCATGAAGTATATGGGAATAAAGGCCCATCCTTTCCATTTAAGTTCAATCCATCATTTGGCATTGTTTGGTTTCATCGACCTTGGTCCTCCACTTGGAATTTAAAACTTTGGTTTAATCATGAATTCAATTGATAGGGAATTGGATTACCCAATATCCCAATCTTTTATTCTTAACTTTCCTTCTTCCAAGTGAGAGGCATCGTTGTCCAAATGGCCTGTTAGTTTATTTCTAGCCCTCAAGACATGGCAGTACTCAACTAATTCAAATATTTATGCCTCCTGGTGTATTCTTGATATGATCCTTGCTAAATTACAATCCATCAAAGAGATGAGTTCCCCGTGACTATGGAATCTTTGATTTGTCTCGATTCGAGGATATTAATCCCTTGGTAGAGGGCCAAATCCTCAACTTGATTATTTGTTGCTTTCACAAGGCCCCATTGATAACTTATTTATGTTCATCCCTTGGGATCATGGATGAACCCCCACGCACTTGCCACCTATGTTAATTTATCCACTTATTATTAACCCTTTATATCAATATAACATTTAATCCCTATAATAATACAATTCCTAACACTTAATATAACCTCTATCTTCTAACTTCCGATACAACCCCATATCCATTATCTACTAATTTACAACTACTGAGTTGAAATAAAATAAGGCAAATGAGCAACATAGCTACTACTTATTCCCTACCTTCATTGTTGTTATATACTAATTTACAACTACTTAATTGGCATAAAATAAGGAAAATGAGCAACATGGCTACTACTTATTCACTGCCTTCATTGTTTTCATATTGGAGAGAAATCTCTCTCTCTCTCTCTCTCTCTCTCCACATGAGAGAGAGAGAGAGAGAGAGAGAGAGAGAGAGAGAGAGAGTTGTTGATGTTCATATTGGTCAAGATCCAAACAACAACCTCACAAGGATATAAATATCCCCCTACATTTTTATAGAGGTGGTATTCCTCTATTATTGTTTNTCTCTCTCTCTCTCTCTCTCTCTCTCTCTCTCCACATGAGAGAGAGAGAGAGAGAGAGAGAGAGAGAGAGAGAGAGAGAGAGTTGTTGATGTTCATATTGGTCAAGATCCAAACAACAACCTCACAAGGATATAAATATCCCCCTACGTTTTTATAGAGGTGGTATTCCTCTATTATTGTTTGAAAGATTTAAATTGACGTTCTTTAAAATTAGGGGAATGATAAACAATAAGCCCCAATATTTATTGCTTGAAGTAAAATACAAAAAAATATTATTCAAATATCAAAGAATATTCACATAGAAAGTTCCTGAGAGAAGGATCAGGAAACTTTAAAGACTAAAATAATTGTATGTACAAAATATTATATAGGAATAAATAAACCATAATATAAAAGCATGACATTCCTCACGTCCATCATAGTGTAATAAATTTTGATCACATTCATAAGAAGGAAATAAATAATTCCACAATTTTTAGATAAATTTAAAAGCGCATTTCATTCAAAACAATAAGAATTATGATAGGTGCACTTCAAAAATCTCGTGCTCATAAACTCAAAGTTTGAGAAATCATTGAAATTACACCCCATAGTAATTCTCTTGGGAGTTCAAAAAATAATAGTCTATTTTACAATAAAATAAAAATGATTGCATTCGTCCAAATGGAATGGGATGGGGCTCCCATGGACCATAAAAGAAAGTAGAACATGGATAGACTTGAAAGAAGAAAAATGAGACGATCAAATATCAGTTATGGGTTCTCAAGAAATGAAAATACATAATTGGATGATTTCTGAACGAGAAATATGAAAGATAATAAATTACTAAAAGTGACCAATTCGCTTATTGTGATGGATTCTCTCTTTTGTTATCTCCCTGTTGATGTGCCTTTTTATGTTGCCTTATGTTGGAATTCCTTGACTGGTTGTAACTACCTCTTCTTGATCTTGTTTCGTTATTTTGGTTAAGGCTTTCTTTAACCAATTCTCAATATAACCTCTCATTGGTGCAACAATTATTTCTTCTCTTACTTTATGTCAAATAATGAACTTTCCATATCTATGAAGTCAATTGAAAGCTGGTGTAGTGTATCCTCAATATCTCCATTTTTGTTTACATAAATAACTAACCAACTTTCCACTTCTAATTCCGAATACTCACTCAAGCTATTAAATCTATCAGCTGATGCAATCTTCAACAATTCCAACTTTTCTTCGAATTAGTCCTTTGACATAAGTATATAATTCAATATTGAATGTGGGTCCTCCACATTTCTTGTTGTTCTAGCTAATTCTAATTCAATCAATTTTAAATATAAGTCACCCTTTTTAACACTTATGGCATCACAATCAACTAACATTTCTTTTAGACTCTTTACGCTTTTTATCCAACATGCTTTGAGTTTCTTTATTCACACTAGTGAAGGCAAGTCCTCCTCTTTTCTCCGTAGCTCACTAACACCTGATACTTTTGCAAAAAAGGTGGAAACAACCCATTTATATAACTCCTCATCATTCTCAAGATCAACTTGAAGGTATTGTTTAAAATTCGTCATTCTTGATCCGAGGGAAACAAAATTATTTGCCAATTCCCATGTCTCAAGAGTAAGAGACATTGTTTTCTTGATGTTTTCTCCAACATACCTTATAACAACAACTAGTAGAATCAATGTCCCTCTTAGTCTCAAACTAGATTCTGGTGTTCCATCAAGACTCTTCCAAGGCTGCATTGTAGCAATTGGACTGACAAATATAGGTGGGGGCATTAAAGCACTCTCCAGTTCTTTAATTTTGTCCTTTAGAGTGGCATTTTCACTCTCCATTTATCCAATTGACATTTTTAGGGCTTCTCTTGTGGCTTCATGAATATGTACAATTCTGGATGGTGGTACTCCATTGAGGTCAAGCTCTGAGCTCAATTTGCCTTGAACCTTTTTATTTTTGAATGAATTTTTTCAATAACCAATTTCTTTGAACTTTTGTCGAACATGTCACTGTGAAAAGTTAGGGATTCCTCTTCAAATAAATTTGCCTCCTATGTGACCAATTCTATTGTGATTTCTTTGTTCTCTTGAATCCTCTTTTCTTCATTAGGAAATTCAATGTCCTCAATATTAACATCAAGATCCATATCTTCAAGAACAATTTCTTCTTCAGATGCACACTCACTCTCTCCTTTCTCATTTGTTCTTTTTTTCTTTTTCTAGTTATTGGGAGTTTGTGATGTCTTTCCATACTTTTCTTAGGAGTAAATCTAATCACCTCCATCATCAGAATTGTCTATTGAGTATTTCCTTTGTTCCTGAGCTACAAATTGAGATTTTTGTTTTGGTAGGCCGCTTTTTTGAGAAGTGTTGGGAGACTGTGTACTCCTTCTGTTCACAAATTTTCTCCACTATCTGTATTGATCAATGATGCTAACAAGAGTTTCAATATCGTCTTGTTTTTCTCAACAAATAGTTCCTGAGGGTCCTAGCTATCACCTTCTTCTCCTCTAAATAGGAATGTACTAGCAAATGAGACACTGTAGCCTACAAATGTCATGTGTTTCATAAACAACTGGTTAGGGTCGAACCCTTTGACTTCATTTGCCATATTTAAATTAAAATGATCAAATTGGATTGAAAATTTATTGATATTTGTAGTGTTTTTCAATGTTATCTCTCCAATATTCCATGGCAGAGGAATAAATTGATTTTTCCTCTTTCATGAAAGAAATGGGCCCAAAATCTATATTGCTTGCATTCTTCAACAAAAAATATATTATTTGAAACATAATACGACAAATATGAGGGTTTTTCATGGGAACAATAAATTTTGATAATACTAAAATTCTCCATTGCTTTAAAGCTTCCTTTTTTTTATCCAAGAAGGAAGCTACTTCTAAAGAAAATCTCAATGTGTTTGGTCCAAAAATAAGTTTTTTAGAAAGAGGAAATAAATTAATTGTGAACTTCATAAAATGATTCAAGCTTTCCGCTTCCATAAAGTAGGATACCACATATGAATTGGGTTTTACAATTGACTTTTTTAGGTAAGTGAAAGCCTCTAAAAACATGAAAATATGTAATGGTGAAAACCAAATATGAAGACATGCATAATCTTCTGTTCTTTCTGAAATTCGCTAACTAAAAAGATAATTCACTAGAGATAATACTATCCCAATCAAATATTGCTTTCTAATGTATAGAAAAATACAATATATACAGAGCCAATCATGGAATGGAAACCATAGCTTCTTGTCTGGCTACTCTTGCGAATAACCATGCCATTTTTCGATACAATTTTTTGAATGAACTAACTTGGATGCTTGAGAGGTCTTTTGTAATAACCATTGGGTCTTCAAGGTATTCTCATAGAGGTTCTATTCCTCCATTTCTTGCCTTCAAAAAATCCTTATCTTCATCCCCTTTGAAAGTCACTGTCGGCTCTGGGAGTCTGAGCATTTTATTGAAGACTGAAGGTACTAAAGACTCTCCTTGTAGCTGAATTATTATATGATTCTTATAGAATTTGTTGATGCACCATGAAACCAACTCTTTGTAATCGTAGACCTCTGAAACTTAGCATGTTAGAGAATTTCTTGATGTCCAAATCTGATTTGTACTACTCTTTAGAAGTGGCAATGAGGAGTAATACTTGTATGCTCTCGACCACTGAAACCTTTGATCTTCTCATCCAAATGAGTTGAGTGTATCTCCGTAGGTTTGTTCCCTTCTTCTGGTTGTCATGATTAATCAAGTTGGCAGGTTAATGCACACTTATTTTCAAAATGTTATTACCAAAGTAAACCTTTTTATCATAATGTACTTCGAAGCACTTGATTCAAAGTAATGTTAATACAAATTAAATTTAGAATTGATGAAGGATTGTCTTGATAAGATCACCATTAATAACGACCTTTTAACACTTAATACATTTGTCATTTATGTGAGATTTGCATTAAATGTACATTGGGGAGAGTGACAAGATAGGACATGGATTACCATGGGGTGGAAGAGAATTGGGATGGCGAGATATGAGCATGGCGGGGGGATTAGGGGTATATATTGAAATAATAAAATCATCATAGACCCACATACCCACGGTGAGATTTTGAGAAATTTATTAAGTATAAGAATGAATCAGAACGATAGGATCAAGGTGTGTATTGAAGAATAATGAAATTACCATGAACCGTGGTAAAGCTTAAAAATATGACTAAGTGCTGAGATGTCACATAGCTATTGAAGTATGGAAGGTCGGTGGGTATGGTGGAGAAAAGTCATAATGTCCTGCAGAGAGCGGTGAATTATAAGAAATTGACTAAGTATGAGGAATTGGTTGGATAGAGGGGTTGCGGTGATAGACAAGTGAATTGAGAAAATGCCTTAGGCTCACAGTGAAATGTTTATAAATGTTTCTATGTATGGGTACAAAAATNGAGAGCGGTGAATTATAAGAAATTGACTAAGTATGAGGAATTGGTTGGATAGAGGGGTTGCGGTGATAGACAAGTGAATTGAGAAAATGCCTTAGGCTCACAGTGAAATGTTTATAAATGTTTCTATGTATGGGTACAAAAATTAAGGCGGTGGAACATGATGGTGTATTTTGGGGGCCGTGAAAGTTTGGACTAAAGAAACGATGTATTGTGAACCTGTGAAAAATGTGAAAATTTTCTAAGTATGAAAAAGAATATACGAGAGAGAGTTTACAAAATAATTATCGCATTTGAGGATCAACAAGTGTGTGTGTGTGTGTGTGTGTGTGTGTGTGTGTGAGAGAGAGAGAGAGAGAGAGAGAGAGAGAGAGAGAGAGAGAGGATTTTTTTGTGGAAAAAGAAGGATAAATATTATGGAAACACACACATATCAAGTTAATATCAAGTTAAATACAATTTAATTTTGCTTTAGTTAATTGATTAATCGATTTTCTAATCATTTGGCTATCACGTTTTCTTTTATAATAATAATGTCAAATTCGATTCATCTAAGTGGACACTAATATAATGTTACTTGATATCTCAATTCTAAGGTTTTTTTAATGTTCATTATTTCAAATTTTAAAACTTACATTCAAAATTACAACCTTAAACACACACACACACACACACACACACAGACATAAATAGAGAGAGAGAAACACACTTTTAAGGTGTTGTTAGCACTATAAAATAAATCCTAAAAGTACAATGTACTTAGTATACTAGGAGTATATATCATCAAAAGATATAAAAAAAATTGTATTATCAAATATTGGTGTCTACATAGCAAAATCATATACTTCATCCACTGGCTGCCCAATATAACTTGACCATCAAAAGTCCTTATATAGTTCTTGATATCTTCCATTTTGCAATCCTCCATGTGTATTAATATAGTAGTACATACATGAAAATAATTAAAATAATAGACTTAAATATAAAACGATTAAAAGATTTAAGCATTCATAGTATGATCAAAGATGACCCCTTCCTCGAATTCTTTCAAATGGGTTGACCCATGAGCTAAAATAAATCCCTTTTTCATTAAGTCTTCCACAATATTCAATTCCTTGTACACATGCGCAAAAGTGGAATTTTGTAAATTGTTGAGTGATTTGCTTGAGTTGTTGTGTTATTACTATAATGATATGTAAAGTATATTGTATTGGGTAAGCATCCATTTAATGGCCAATGTTGAGTCTCCATAAACTTGTAATTGAGAAATGTCCTTTGAAAATGCCAGCTTCAACAAGGTATAGAGTGCTAACATCTCTACACGATTATTTGTGCCTCTACCTACATTTTCTTTGAGTTGATATAGTGTTGGTCTTCTAGAAATATTACTCCTCCAATCCCCCGACAAGATCCATCGAAAAATTCCCATGGGGGGGACTTGCCTGGTTCAAGTTCCCCATTCACTCTAGTCCTTGGAGTTTTTCCCATGGTTCTTAAAAACTAAGAGATAACACATACCTGGAAATAAAGCTGAAATGTTTGGATAATGTTGTCTTAAAAAATTCTTGGAGTGCATGCCAACCATATGCCCCAAGATGTACTGAAAGGGATAACTCTATAATCCTTCAATCCTTGTCTATAGAACCAACATTTCAAACCTTTCTCAATTGTCTCTCCTTGCCAAATATTATTTACACCTATCCAATGACTCACATCTTTGCATAATTTCAAGGAAAAATGACACTTAATAAATAGGTGTGATACATTTTCATTTGAGTGTCTACATAAAATACAGATGCCAAGGCCCTATTTGCTATTATTTTGTAATAAGTATCAGGTAGGAACACTATTCATAAGAGATTACCACATAAATACTTTAGTATTCATTGGGTCACTTGCCTTCCAAATCGTGGGCCATCACCAACATTGTTCTTGATCATCCATGGAGATTAGTGCTTCATACCCTAATTTGGTTGAGTAATATCTTGTATATTTGTTCATATTCTATATGAACTCATCCTAATCCTCTTTCAATTTGATATTCCCATTCCTTAATTCATGTATTTAGTTATTCCAAACCTCAAAAAAATCTACATCTATCCCTATTGCCACGAGTATGTAGTCTCATCACAAGTTATTTGATTCAAAGTGAAATAGCTTACCCATTGAAGTTGTTGAATCGACTCCTCTAGAAGGAAAATTTCATTGCCACATCCCATAACAAAAACCCCTCCTATTCTAACTCATGTGGCATCCTCTACCTTCCAAGCCAAGTGTTCCTCGACCACTGGTTCAAAGTGAAATAACTTCCCCATTGAAGTTGTTGAATCAACTCCTCTAGAAGGAAAATTGCATTTCCACATCCCATAACAACATCCCCTCCTATTCCGACTCATGTTCCATCCTCTACCTTCCAAGCCAAGTGTTCCTTGACCACTGGAAAATCTAGGACTAAGGATTTCAATTGGTTAGCGACATTTTTTTATGTTTCTTATAAGATTCCTAATCCAATCCTATAATGTGTCAGGGGAAAAATATTTTTGAACTATCATTCTTTGCCATAACCCTTCTTTGGAAATTAGATTCCATAGACACTTGGTAGCCAAAGATCTCCCAAATAAGAAAATATGCTTTAGACCCCACCCCCCTTTGTGTTTAATTTGTACAAATAGATGCCATCTATCCAAATTAAAGCCTACCTTGTCATTGTTCCCTCTCCACAAAAAATCATAGCACGACCTTCTAATTTTTTCTAATACACCTTTTGGGATATGAGAAAACAATAAACAATATATTGGAATAGCCTATAAAACTGCTTTACCTAAGGTCAATCTGCCACCCCTTGATAGTCATTGATGGCACCAAAAACGAATCCTACGTTCTATCTTACTCCATAACCACCCATAATATTTGATGCATTAACCATTTAGCTTGAGGATAAATACTAAGTACTTTATCCCCTCCTATAAATCTACCACCCTATACTAGAATAACCGCCTTACCCCCAACTCCACTACCTCACTCAAATAGTTGAAGCTAACAATATAATTAAGTAAATTGACCTCCATTCTAGTTGCCAAACAATAGATTGCAACATTTCCTGAAAATTCTTTGCCTCACCCACTAATCCATGGGAAAACAGAACAACATCATCCACAAAAACAAGTGGGTAAGATACTCCAAACCCCTTACCTTAATGCTCTATATTTTGTTATCTCTCTTTGTATCTTGAGTGGATATACTCAATTCTTTTTCCGCTAGGAGGAAGAAATAAGGGGATAATGGGCATCCCCGACATAACCCTCTAGTGGGATTAAAAAAGGATGAGGTAGTTCCATTTATTAAGACAACAAAATAGACTCACATGATACATCCCATGGTCCAATTCACCACCTGAATACTAAACCCAATATACATCAACACCATCCTTGGGTAGAGCCAACAAGTGCAATCATATGCTTTAGAAAGATCCAATTTCACCATAATTGCAAGCAATTTATTCTATCTTATTGAATGTAATGCTTCATATGCTGATCAAACATGTTCATGAATATATCTCCCTTTAAGGAACCCAAATTTCCCTACAAAAATATCCTTAGACAATAGAATTTTAATTCAAATAGAAAACACCTTGGAATTATCTTGTAGACACAATTTCACAATGCAATCATCCTAAAATCAACAAAGGAGTCCACCTTATTGGTTGTCATAATGAGTTCAATGAAAGACGCACTAAAAGATCCCAAAACCTTACCTAATTGTCTTACTTCCTAGACGACCTTGAGAAATTCATCATCTAGCACATTGAAACAACCCACATAGAATTCCACAACCCAACTGTCCAAGCTAGGGATTTTTTCTTTTTTAAAGAAAGACATCATTGGCAATAAATCATCTTTCGAAATTTCCTCGTAAATATTCTAATTGTCTTCCTCTGTCACCAATTGAGGAAAGTAAGTGACTATTTTAGTGATCTCAACTATATTTGCTTGGGCTGGCTCTTTACAAATATCCTAAAAATGTTTGACTCCAAGTGTTGATAAGTCTTTAAAACCACTCATAGTTTGCTTGTCCGAATCCTTCATATCCCAAATAGAGTTTATACTTTTATGATGACTTGCAAATTGATGAAATCACTTGGTATTCTCATCACCCAACTCAAGCCAATTCATCTAGATTTTTATCCTCCATTATGCTTCCCTATCCATTAATATCTTCTTCTTTCTTATTTCAACTTCCTTTAGCTTGCTTAGCTCATCCTCACTAAAAATTCCAGTTACATTATTAGAGAATAAAGTTCCTATAGCAGATTCAACTTCCAAAAGGATTTTTTCACCATTCTCGCGTCTTTCAGCTGACCATGCCATGACTTTTTCCTTTGCTAATTTTAAATATGCCGTAAAATTTTTGTTAGCAAAAAGTTTGACATTACCATCATATGACCTCCATACCCCTTTCACTAGATTCTATAATTCCTCCCCACCTAACCATATTGGATTAAATTTAAATGGGCTTGATGGTTTTTCCTCACTTATTTCTACTTGTAATATAAATGGAGAATGATTAGATATACCTCCAGCTTCTACCCATATTAGTCCATAGAACAAAGTAGTGAATCATACACACAAAAACTCTCAAGCCATTTTGACAAAATTTCTTGACCTCTTCTATTATTTCTCCACGTGGGCTTGAGGGAAACTTGCTCCACATACACTAATCCAACAAATTCAATATGACGAATGAAATAATCTACCAACCTATCAACCCTTGTAGACTCCCCCAAACCTATTTCCAATTCAAGGTAAAATTGAGATCACCACCTAATGTTCACCTTCTCCTCTTTTAAGATCCGAAGAGCAAAATACCTAGTATAGAAAGTTTGTTTTTCACCATATGGTTCATACACATTTAAGAGGAATTCCAAGACCTTTGCTCATGAATTCCGTGCACTAGCCTAAACACATAGCAAAATAATTTGTCAGTGTTAATGTATGATTCCAACCTATAATGAGCCCACCAGATAGACCCCTAGAGTTCACAACAATGAAATCTCGACCATTTACAATTTTTCTAAGGCTATTGACTAATATATCTCCACATCCCATGGTATCTTATAGTAATAATATGTTAGGTGTTTCCTTATCCACTGATCTACTAAGAGAAAGTAACTTATTCTAGTTTCCCAAGCCTCTTATATTAAATGACATAAATTCCATCTGTGACCTTCCTTTAGGGGTCAATCTTATCTAAGAACCCCAAAGATCATAACTTGTTTACCAAGTTTGATCTCTATGATTACCTTTTCTTGTCCAAGTTGTGGGAAATATTTCCTACCTATCGAATTGAAGGAGATGTCTTTTGACTTATCCAATCCCAACCCCTCAGACTTCAAATCATCATAATTTGTATTTGTTTTCTTGGATCTCAAAGGGTATAAGACCTTCCTTGTACAAGATAATGAGTTGACATAAAGACCATTATGTTGGGCTTCAACCCCTAGCTTAACCCCCTCTTTCCTACAAGATTCCAAACAAGTAGAGACATAACCCGAGGCTTCTTCTACCATAGTGGGTTTTAGGGGAGGGATAATTCCTTTTCTCCCACCACCCTTACCACTTTTAATATTTTTAATTCCCTTATAAAGGGTGGACCATTTTCCAGAAACTTCTAAAATTTCACCTAAATTGCAATCATCTGGATGAACTGTAGACTTACCTGAAACGTTGTTAGAAGTACATTCAACCCAATCCTCTTGTTAGCACCCAAAATTGTAGTGTCGCCACGGGAAGTTTCAATAGTGAAATGAGTGGATTACTAGAGGAATTCGTTGCATGAAATTTTTCTTTAAAAATCCCTGTTATTGGCACCTAAATTTGATCCCATCAAAATTTTTGACTTTTCGCCATATTGAGTAGGAAGTCCTAATTTCTGGTAGTGAAACCCTTTGCAATATAATATTGATCCGCTACTGAAAATTTTGACCTCTAGATTTCGATACTGTATTAGCCCAAGCTTTTACTCTGGCCATGATTATTCTTCTAGTGTAATTCTATGTTAGGAAATTTGGTATTACAGAGTATTAATTATCTTGACAGGACATCTTAAAGATGTAGAAATTGCAACCGATTCCCTTTCAATCTGCATGAATATTAGTGGAATCGACGTGATGATACCGTTATCATTTCTCGCTGCCACATGAGTAAGAGTTTCTAATGAGCTTGGAAGTGGAAATGGAAAAGGGGTAAAATTTGCAATGATTGTGTCTGTGACCACCTCCTGTGTGACAGGTCTTGTATTTTGGGCTCTGATTCTGGTCTTCCAGAACAATATTTATATCATATTCAAGGACAATGAAAGCATCATAAAGGAAAGTATCAACGTAATATGATGGGTTGGTCTCTATTAACGATTTTGTGAACCTGTTAATGAATTTTCAGAATAATTGTCCAAATTCAAGCCAATGTTTTAGAAAATGTAATGGGCAATGTGGGAGTATGCTTATGTTTGGAAAAATTCAATGTGATCTTCTCAAATTTCTTGATCATTATCGTGCTTACATTGCATAGTCAATAAAAATTCCATTCGAGAGTCTTCTGAATGAAGGAGGCAAAGTATATTTCAAAAATATATTTTTGGTCAAATGAATTCAACAATCCTAGATTTAGAGGTGAAGGATCAGTAATTGATCAAATCAATTCCAGAAAAAAGATTAAGTAGTCAAAGAAATCCCATATTTAAAGGAAAAGGATCAACATTCGAATATCTTTTTCGGATGTTTTGTTATGAATCAAAGATTTCTCTTATTTTGGGCTTGTTAGTAAATTTTGTTTCCTAAAAATTTGTAATGACCCTGATTTTATAAATTTCTATAAAGCTAATGATTAATAAAGGCCTAACGACTTCCTTTTGGAAGGAAACCAAGGAGAGAGAGTTCTAGGGGATTTTTTTTTGTGTGTGTTCTTTATTGTAAGTCTGCAGACATATTCTCCTTTGTATATTTTATTATTAGAGATCCATATGAACTCTGTTACCAATGTGTAAAACTCTTTGTTTTCTATTTATGATTTTCCTCTCATTTGAATGTAATCACAATATTTTGAGCATCAATCGCTGTTCATGATTATGGATTCTTAGGCAGCGAAGCTTTGTTGTATTTTCCCATGATTCATGAGTTAATTTAAATGTTTCTTATTCATTTCCAGAAAGTATTTCTGTTTAATGAGTATTCAGTCTTTGGATATGTGGAGCTGATCTAGCATAGTTCATCTTTGCTATTCATTTTTGTTGTCTTATATTTTTCTACCTTTCATATTCCTAATCAAGCCTATCTAGTAACTGGTTTAATTCCCTCTGATCCATGAAATATGACAAATGAATCCATTCCCAATGGCCTTGATCACTGATCTACAAGTGTTCTTAATCTAGTTCTCTACCTTCTTCTTCTTTCTCAATTTTGTCTACCTGATCCACAACCTATTCTCAAAGCTACAAACAATCAATATGTGCTAGGCATGCTCCTCTTGCATCTGAGAGAATCTTCTAGCGCTAACACCTCCTTAGAAGTAGGATCCCCCATCAAATATTTAGTAGCAGTAGCGATACAAACTAGAACTAAGACAATTGGTTCCACTTGAACCGAAACCTTATATTGGATCAATGTAGCGTCAATGGATTCTCTCACCTTTAAATTCATGTAACAACATGTCATGAACCATCTGAGTGACTACAACCTCCACATCATGTGCTTTCTCATCTTCTTTCATATTATCAACAAAAGGACTATCTTCTTCAAGACTATAAGGCTTATGTGAAACCTCATTCTCTCCATCTATTTTAGAATGTGACATTCTTTTCTAGATCCATTGATATGAATGGTTGAGATAAATCAAACACAATATGACCATGTTGATGACATATCGAGCATCAAAATGGAACATTTTGATCTTTTAATATCCGATAATGGATTAAACCTTCCACATTGATATCCAAACTATCAAGCATTCCTTCACTTGTGTTAATATCAACCCATACCCAAGAAACCATTTTATTATGTCTCCTTTTGAAAGAATCATCCACCCAAACTATCTTCCCTAGATGGTTTCCAAAGTCAGATAAAAAACCATCGAATAAAAAATAGATTGGAAATGCTAGGATTTTAACCCAGATTGAAACCCTTGTGGCCATCTCTATCAAGGGTCAAAGATAGGATGCCATGGCCTCAAAGAGAGATATGTCATCCCCCAAAACCACACCCCTGCAAGTATAACTTCGTTGTTTGTCTGATTGCAAAAAGAAAAATAGATCCACGCTTTGGTCAACATGTTGAAGGTAGGCCCATATCCAATAAATGACCCCGAAAAACTATATAACCAGACATTTAATGATTCCACATATATCCTTCTATTGAAGAACCTTCCAATGAAAGTTTTGATAAGAAGAGTGAGAATTTGATCAACCCTAATTTCATCTTCTACCACCATTTTAACTCTTGAAGATTTCTTGTTAATAACCTTATGACATTTTCTCCTCCTAGAAGCACCCCCCTTTGTTTCCTTGTTCTCCATAGGCCTCCACCAAGAAAGACACTCCAGATCTAACCCTTGATATATAAAATCTGGGCCCTTAAGAAACTTCTCATCAAAGCCTGGGTCCTTTAAACCTTAACCCGTCTTCACAGATCTATCTTCATTATTTGATAACACTAGGGAAAGTGTCTATGCTTTACTCCTTAAGGAAAAGGGGGGAATAATGATAGTGGTACTATCAACATTAATGCCTTCCACATTGTATTAGGAGAATCTATAGCCAAGGAACCATGGGATAAGTTGGGGAATTTGTATCAATCAAATTCCTTGGTAAACAAGTTATTTCTTCAAAAGAAGCTGTATCATCTTAGGATTGAAGATGGAGATTCTATGACAGAACATCTAAATTCCTTTAATACTCTGGTAAGTCAACTTGTCTCTATTAATATTACGATTGCAAAAAAAGATAAGTGTATTACTTTGTTATGTTCTTTGCCAAACTCTTGGGATAATCTGGTTGTAGCAATAGGTAATACCACTCAATCTACATTGAAGTATGAGGATGTAGTTGCATCCTTGTCATCTGAAGAGATGAGGCAGAAAATCATGGATGGTCATAGCACAGATACTTTATTTGTAAGAGGTCGTACCCAAGACAGGAATCCTGGTAATTCTTTGGGGGTGAGATCTAAATCTATAGGTAGATCTAAGTCTCCAGGAAAATCTTTGAGGAAATGTTGGAAGTGTGGTAAAACATGGCATTATAAGAAAGATTGCAAGTCTAAGAAGCTTGAAAAACCAAAGGGATCCGATAGTACCTCTTCCACAGAGACAAAAAACTCCACTAAAGAAGGAGGTGATGTTTACTTGGCATCTACAGGTACACATGTAGACCATGATGTATGGTTGATCGACTTAGGTGCGTCATACCACATGACTCCTCACAGGGAGTGGTTCTTTGAATATGAAAAATATGATGGTGGTGATGTATTCCTAGGAGATGACTCGACAACAAAAATCATGGGACGTGGAAGGGTTCAGTTGCTGCTAAAATATGGAAGGATTAGAACACTCCCTGGGGTTCTTCACATTCCAAAACTAGTCAATAGCCTAATATCTGTAAGCAAGTTGGATGATGCAGGAGTGAATACTATATTTGGAAAGAACACTTGCAAGATGGTACGAGGAGAAATGGTGTTGATGAGGGGAGTTCGGTGTGGAACTCTGTACAAGTTGTTGGGAAGCACTTATACTAATGGGTGCAATATTTTTGTTGTCCCCGAGAAGAGAAATGAAGGAGACAAGATCAATGCTGTCCCAGAAAAGAAGACCATGCTGTGGCATCAAAGACTGGGGCATATTGGAGAAAAGGGCCTTCGAACACTAGACGGTAAAGGTATGGTTGAAGGTATGGCTAATTGCACTCTAGATTTTGATTTCTGTGATCATTGCATATATGGTAAACAAAATCGAGTAAGATTCCCATCTGGTGGTACAACAACAAAGGGGATCTTAGAGTTGATACACAATGATGTGTTTGGACCTGTGTTTGTTCCATCACTAGGTAAGTCTGTGTATTATGTTTCATTCATAGATGATTTCTCAAGGAACACATGGATTTATTTTTTTAGAAAGAAATCTGAGGTATTTGATAAATTTAAAGAGTTTAAGGCTATGGTAGAAAATCAGACAGAGAAGAAAATAAAGGTATTCAGAACAGATAATGGTGAAGAATTCTGCGGAAATGAATTCGAAGAATTTTGTAAGAAGTGTGATATAGCAAGGTAGAAGACTACTCCATACACTCCTCAACAGAATGGAGTTGCAGAAAGGATGAACAAGACACTGATGGAAAAATCAAAGAGCATGCTCAGCTGTGCCGAGTTAGGACATGAATTATGGGTAGAGGCAGTGGGTACAACATGTTACCTGGTCAATCGATCACCCTCATCAGTGTTGGATGATAAAAATCCACACAAGGTATGGACTGGAAAGAAACCCTCTCTTCAACATCTTAGAGTGTTTGGTTGTGATGCTTATGTACATGTTCCAAAGGAAAATAAGAGTAAGATGGATAAAAAGGTTGAAAAGTGTATCTTTATTGGTTATAAAGATGGTGTGAAAGGTTATAAGCTTTGGAACCCAGAAACCAAGAAGACTGTTTACAGTCGAGATGTTGTTTTCAGAGAGGTAAAAGATGTTTCCAAACAAGAATTCCTACCAAGCCTAGAAGAACTTGAGAAAATAGAGCTAGAGTTGGATGATACAAAATCTGAATCATCTGAAGAAGATGAAGCAATAGAAGAAGAAGAATAACCTCATACCCCAGTATTGAGGAGATTAGTGAGAGAAAGAAGGAAACCAGAAAGGTATAGTCCACCTGATTTTTGTTCCAATTTTTCTTTATCTATTATTGATGATGATCCTAGAACTGTCAGGGAAGCAGTGAATTTAGAGGATAGTAAACTATGGAAGAAGGCCATAGTTGAAGAAATGGATGCCTTGGATAAGAATGAGGCATGAGATATAGTTGAGTTGCCAGCTGGAAGAAAATCTATTGGTAGCAAATGGTTGTTTAAGAAGAAGTTTAATGTAGAAGGAAAAGTGGAGAGAAACAAATCTCGCCTAGTAGCAAAAGGTTATTCCCAGGTAGAGGGAATTGACTTTGGTGAGATTTTTTCTTCTGTTGCTAAGTTAACTTCTATTAGATTTCTTTTATCTATTGTTGATACTTTTGATCTTGAAGTGGAACAGATGGATGTGAAGACAACATTCCTACATGGGGATTTGAAAGAAGAAATCTACATGAAGTAGCCAAAAGGCTTTGTAGTGAAGGGAAAGAAAGAGCTAGTTTGTAAGCTAAAGAAGTCACTATATGGTCTGAAGCAATCACCTAGGACGTGGTACCAAAAGTTTGATACATACATCCTTGAATTGGGATTTGTGAAAAGCAGGGTTGATCACTGTGTATATTCCAAACAAGTTGGTAATCACTTCATTTATGTAGTGTTGTATGTTGATGACATGTTGTTGGTAGGAAATAACATGGATGTTATCAAGGAGGTGAAATAGCAACTATCCTCCAAATTTGACATGAAGGATCTTGGTGCTGCTAACTTCATTATGGGAATGGAGGTTAAAAGAGATCATGCAAACATGAAACTCTAGTTGAATCAGAGGAAATATGATGAGACGATATTGCATAGGTTTACTATGCATGGAAGCAAACCGGTCAATGTTCCTATTCCTATAGGTGTAAAGTTATTTGTAGATCAGTGTCCCAAGACACTTGAAGAAGAAGAGGACATGTCCCATGTTTCGTATGCCAGTGCAGTTGGCAGTTTGATGTATGCAATGGTTTGTACTAGACTGGACATTGCACATGCAGTGAGAGTTTTGAGTAGGTATATGTCAAAACCAGGGAAGGAGCATTGGACAACAGTAAAGAGAGTCTTTGGGTATCTTCGTGGCACTACCAATTATGGATTGTGCTACAAAGGAAGACCAGGATTGGACATAGTGGTGAACATATATGGCTTTGTTGATGCAGATTGGGCTGAAGATCTGGATCGCAGAAGATCTACAAGTGGGTATGTGTTTAACCTATTTGGAGGAGCAATCGGTTGGATGAGAAAAAGATAGGCTGTAGTGGCACTCTCAACTATAGAAGTTGAATACATGGTGTCCACTCATGCAAGCAAAGAAGCAGTATGGTTACAAAGATTGTGTTCAGGTATTGGGTTGGTACAACAAGCAATGAGATTATATTATGACAGTCAGAGTGCAATCTTCCTGGCAAAGAACCCAACTTATCATTCGAAGACAAATCATATTGATGTTCAGTATCACTTTGTGAGAGACATGGTTGAGGAAAAGAAGGTGTTGCTGGAAAAGGTTGACACTTTGAAGAATGTTGCAGATTCATTGACAAAGTCTGTGAGCATAGAAAATTAATCCAGGTGTAGAGTAATAATGGGCATTGTTTCCCTGGATTGTTGACTATATAATCCCCTGGACCCCTGGATGCAAAGAAAACAACAAGTGGGAGAATGTTGGGTATGTGTTATATTCTTTGCATGTGTGTGTGTGGGCACGTCAGTTTCGAAAATTGTGTCTGGCGATCCCTCTAGTAGTGCTCTTTGTGTTGTGTGCGCCAGGTGCTTTCCTAGGGGGGTCCCAGGGGGGGGCAGGGCCCCAAATTTTTTATTTTGGGCGGTTTTTGCTATTTTTAGCGGTTTTCTAAATTAATCTTGGATTAAAGAATTAGGGTTTTGGTATCTATGGAATACCTAAAAACATTGTATATATTTTATGATGAATGGTGAAATTCGATATAATGAATATAAGAAAGGTTTTCCCGGTTGAGGGTTTTCGGTATAAAATCTCTGTGTACTCTTTGTATGAGCCATTGATTAAATTCTTTTTTGCTTAAGAATCTATATGCATTGCTTTACTTCACAGGTTTAAAAATTACATGCAAAAGTGATAAAAGGTGCACTAAAGGTGCCAGGGTGTCTTTTTGGGACCTAAAGGTGTGCAAGAGAAGTCTAAGGGATTTTCTTGTTCTCAGTATGCACTATTCTGATGTTGTGATGTTGCCATCACTGTGATGCCATTGTATGTGCTATTATGACATTGTGACGTTGTCATCACTGTGATGCTTCCATATGCATTGTTTCGAGGTTGTGATGTTGTCATCAAGGATTATATTATGGAATGATGCTATGAGGCTGGCTAGGGCATGAAGGCCCATGTGACTAAGGTTTGAAGGATTTTCTATGGAATGAAGCATGCAGGTGAAGTATAATTGAAGTCGGATGCACAATCACCAGATCACGGACATGGATAGATTGCAGAGATTGGAAGGAGAATTAAACAACTTGCTAGTTCCAATCTCGCAATTGGTCTAGATCGTCAGATCTCATAGACTCAGATATTAACGACTATGGTTGATCAAATAAGCGATCAGATTAAGTTGGATTGAGTTGTGACCATCGGATGCGCAATCGCCAGATCAATGACAGGGATAGATTGCGAAGATCGAAAGGAGAAATAAATATCGCGCTAGTTCCAATCCCTTAATTATTCAGGACCATCCAATCATATAGCTTCAAAGATCGACGATTGTGGTTGACTCAACAACAACGCACAACTTCAAATGGCGGATTTTTATTCTTGATTTAAATCACTCGCAAGTTGTGGTTCCACAACCATCCTTGATCGTTGATCTTCTTCGAGAATATTCACAAACATCAGATCACTTTAAGTGGAAGGATAGGATAAGCGGGGCTAAAGGGTTAAGAATTTGATTATTCGAATACACGTTAGACTTCATATCAAACCGAAATTCCCGTCATCCATTGGATCATTTTCGAGTGGAAGGATAGGATAAGCGAGGTAAAAGATCTAAGATCTCATTTATGTGAATTTTCGTCAGTCGTTGGAGCATTCTAAGTGGAAGGACATGATAAGCTAGAAGATCTACAACGCAGATAGATCGAGCCATCGATCTAGGATCATGATAAATGAACATCATTCACTGGGTATAAAGATGCGAGGAGGTTACTGTCTGGAAAAATCTCACTTCAAAAATTTAATTTGAGATTTGAAATTCTCGAGACCCGGAGAGATGAAACAAATTCTCGACCACCAGATCGTCCAAAGTAAGCCTCAACCATCCGATTCAAGAGGACATGTGATAGACCACAGTGGCAGATCACGCCAACAAAGACATATGGCAGATTACGTCAACAGACCTCGTCTGCAAGGACATGTGGCATACCACATCAACAAGGACATATGGCAGACCACGTCAGCAAAGGACGTGTGGCAGACCACATCAACAAGGACATGAGTCCTCCGATATGAAAGATCACTTTAGGTGTATTCTCAACCATTGATCATAGTACAATGGAAGGATAGTGTAAGTTTGAAAAGTTTAAATCCTGAAGTCCCAAAGGGAAAAGTTCCGACAACCGTCCATATCAATGTTTGATTAAGTCCTAGCAGTCAGATTGAACAATGAAAGGATGAGTATAATGATCAAATCTGACCATTGATTTGTTTCCATGAAATAAACCATCCGATTTGATTCGAAGGTTTGAAAAGTTGAAAACCTGAAGTTCTGAAGGGAGAAGTTCCGTCAGCCATCCATCTTATCAGAAGATTGAATTGTGACCATTTAATTGATAAGCACTCAAGTGCTCGTTAAGCCTAGTGTCTGGTCACCACCATTGGTCATGTGATATAAGAGATTTAAATAAAATATATTCCAACAACGCTGATCAAACCGAATATGATCGAAGGGTTGCTATTTCATCTCATGATTTCTTGATCAATTACGATTCATTTACACTAACTGAATCATCATTCTTGAGTGGTTGAATCATTGTTCCTGAGCATTGGAATCATGGCTCTTGAGTGTTTTGAGATTCCCGACATTGAGTGTTGGAGATGTAGAGTGTAACAGATGATGAGAGCATGAATAAAAGAAAGATGCTGAGATAGAGGAAGGTTGTTGTTTCTTTGTAAAACAAGTTGAACTGTATGTAATGAAGAATACATCATGAACAAAGTGAGAAAGTGCAGAGGGGAGGCATAGCGCATAGAACGAACATGGCACATAGAGCATAAAGTGCAAGAAGATGCGAGCAAAAAGACACTGATGCAGGTAGAGCAACGCAGTGTAGCAGAACAATGATGAGACTGGTAAGTCATTGATAAATGCTGTATCACTGTAATAATTTTCAACAAGAAAAGATTTATATCTCAGGGTGGTAGGGTGGCGCTAGGGAGGATTGTTGTCCTCAGAGTTTCAAGTGGGTGCTTGAACACAAGATGTTGTAGCTTCCATCTGGTTGCAACCAGAAAAACTAGGGTGGTAGGGTGGTGCAAGGGAGAACCATTATTCTCTGTTATATTGGTTGGTTCCTGTGTGACTGGAAGTTGGTGCTGGAACACTCAGGGAGTTGGTGCTTCCTTCTAGTGGGTGCTAGAGAAACCAGAGAGTTGGTGCTCTTAGCAAGTTGCAACTTGTAAAATAGAGGTGGTAGCCTCACAAAGAGTGGGTGCTCATAAGAATGATTATGTACAGAAAATAAAGACTACTTATCATATTAAGAAGAATAGGTTTTCTCCCTTTATGGGTTTCCTCAGGAATATCTATCTCTGTATACTTCATGTGTGTGATTGATGTTGAATAATCTATTGCTTACTTCCCTAAATTATTGTGATCATCATTCAGTGTTCTGTAATGAGTTTAAAATGGGTATAATTGTTTAAGTACAATAACAACTGATTCACCCCCCTCCTCTCAGTTGTCTAACATGCATTCCATACATTGTTTCCTGCATGTTTAATATGACATGGAAAAGCACATTCGATATAATCAATTGAAATTTTTCTTGTTTTTTCATTAATTATAAAACAAGAGAAGTTAAACAACATATATACTTACAATTTTTCAATTAAACTTTCATTTTTCAACATATACTCACAACCCATACTTAACCCAATGTTTATCAATTCATGGGTTGTCTCCTCTTTGTATGTTAGCACCTAGTAGAAGACATCCATGGACAAGTGTAAATTAAATATTTGAATATAAAGATTACAAAAAACATGAAATATTAAGAAAGGTCGAAAACGTAAATACTCACAAAGTTTGCGATCAACCCTTTTATTCCTTGTCGTCCCGTCTTATGTGATGAATGGATTCTAATTGTTTGTCTTTTCTGCAACAAAACAATTACAACTTAGAATTTCACGCGATATTTAAATTCAATGTACATAAAAGAATAAAAAAATGATTACATGCCTTTGATGCACATTGTAGTTGTGATGGCTCCTCTTGCAACAAAATTAGGTTAATTTCTTTTAACCTTTTCTTCTACACTTTTTTGGACATCCCTATTGACATGTCTTGGTTTTCCCCTTGTTTCTCCCTTGGAATTTTCAAAATCTCTCTGAATATATATATATATAAATTCTTATTTTTTAGAAAAATAAGATCCCAGTGCGTATATTAGAATAATTTGAACCTGGGGTGTCAACAATATTTATACGCATTGGTGTGTCACATATACATATATGCACCGGTAAAGTATAACGGTGTTGTTGTGAAATTGAAAACGTTTTACAAATTTTTGTATTCAACCAATGCTTTATGAATTAAGAAAAGCATGACTTCCTAAGTACTATTTATTATGCGCTATCGAGCAGTGAACAAACTTAAGAAATGGTGATTTCCATATAAAAACAATAATTTTTCCATTTTAAGCTTAACGGTGCGCTTTGTAAACAATGCGCCCCGGTGCGTATTTAGGTAAAATGTGCATCGACGACCATGAAAAGGATTTTTAATAATATTTTGAATTGAAATAAAGTGGTGTTGTTTACAAACAAATACGCTCCGATATTACTATGTACAGAGCGCACCAATCATCACGAAGGCGTTGAAAAAAAATCGACAATGAAATGACGATTTGAGATCTAATGCAATGAGTGGTTTTATTGCAACGAATATGAAACACCCATATATAAATAACCAAACCCTATAAAGAAATTGTGCTTAAAAAATTATTCTTGTGAAATATAGAAGGAGAAAGCGAAACAACAATGAGGAAATTAGGGCTTCCAATATTGAAAGTAACTATGAAACCTTTTGTTGTTGTTGTTGTTTGGGAATGCATTGAAAATTGTTTGAATCAAATAGGAGAATGATCAAGATGATTAATAGAATAAAATTCCATCAGCTTCGAAAGCATTACTTGTAGTTTCACCTGTTGGAGAGCCAAACCTAGTTTACTAAGTCATCATATATGAAATTTCTCCTCTACAGATTTGTATGTGATTTACAATACTCCCCCTAGAATTAGGCTCTAAAAACAAATACACCCACCTCGAAATATTTGCTTATAAATCTTTGTTACACAAATATCCTCTGTAAAATTTGAAAAACGAAAAAAAAATGAATATGGTTTTCCTTTATAAACACAAAAAATCAAATCTCCACTCATTTTTTCGTTATATATTTCGATGCATTGGTGATAAACGTATGTGCTATTTTTTTTCTAGAAGTTATGTTTTTCAATGCGCTATACTGTGCATAGCGCACCGATGCGATATGAATAATGCACCGATGCGATATGCATAATGCACCAATTTATTTTTGTAATAAATTTCAAAGTATTGATAGTAAGCACACATTATTTTTCTAACTTGCTTCAGTCGGTGCGCTAGACATTTTGAAACGCACCGGTGTGAAGTGTAATTAATAATGCATCAGAGCGGTGTGTAAGTAATAACACATCGTAAGACATTAAATTTGCACAATGCAAATGCAGACATCCATATTTAAAGTTTGTGGAGGTTTTGATTTGCGGAGGCAATAACAGAGGTCAGTGTTTGTTTATACATACACACCTATATGTCTTTAAATGATAAAGCACACCGGCGGGGGAGAGAGAGGGAAGGGGATACAATGAGTGAGAGAGGGAGGGCGAT